>VURO01020059.1:26281-37453 GCA_015108175.1 Pelvicachromis taeniatus
AACACTATATTTTTCAAAGAATGGAGCTGCTTGTACTTTTTTACTGTCAAAAAAAAAAAAAAGAAATTTAAGAGAAGGAACCAAGCTGTTTTGTGACCGCGCTACACGAGTTTCCAATAAATGACGAATTGACGGATGATGATTTTCTCGAAGCAAATGGAACGAATGAATGAAGGAATGAATGGCAGCGGACATGACATTGCAATGAGCCAATGACGCAAGAGTGACGAGAACAGGACCAGAGGAGACTGTCAGCAGAAAACATCTGAGCCCTACTCTCCATCCACCTGTTGAGCAACCAGGTAAGTAAGGTGAAACCACACCCATTGTAGCAATGACGGGAAACTGATATCACCATGGCGACAAATGTCAGTCAGAACAATAACCAAGAAATACATTTTGCTCCCTACTGCTGCTGAGCCTGCATGTCTGTGAGCAGTTTCTGCAGATCTTTTTGCAGAAATAACTGTGCGGGGGGATAAGTGTCGCAGACCAGGTGAGGAAGGCCTCGCAGGGTTGGATCATTAAGAAGTAGTGTCAGCCTTTAAAGCAGCAGTAATTATATTTAGGGCCTCAGGAAAGAGCTGAGGTAGCTGTAAACACTGTCACACACAGTTCAGTCCTTGTTCTCAACAACAACTGTCTGAAGGCACATGTCATGAAATTGATGATGTTAGCAAACAGTTACAGGAAGCTACAGTCCTTTGGACTTTTCTGATAAATGGAAGTGTAAACCACTACTTTTAACAGTTACTGGCTAGCATTTTGCAAGAAGTAACTATGTGAGCACAGAGTCTGGAACAACGAAGTTGAAGTTTGCGAAACCAAAACAACGAGCTGAAACATTCTGAACTGGGCAACTCCAGGAATTATTCGCCTTGGCTTCAGGAAAATCCAATTACTGCGTTAAGCTTCTTCAAATTTTTTAGGTACTCACTTCGGGAGAATATTAACTCGTCGTTACACTCATCTCCTTTACAGGAACAGAAATGAGCCACCCCACTCGTTGTGTTCTTTTCCTTCATCACACAGGTGGAGCTGTTGTAGTCATCCAGGGTAATGCCGTACAACGGATTTGCTGGGTTGTGGCAGAGAGTTTCGATGGACAAGTTTGACTCTGTCTTTCTCCTTAAACACACATTGAGGTATAATGTTTAACAGTGTATACCTTAAGAACCACCCAGTTAGTTAATCACATCTCACAGATGAAGATTGCTTACTTCTCGTGGATACCTACCAGATAGAAACACAGACCTCAGCTGGTTCTTCACATATGGATGAGATGTTGCAGTTGGTCTTGCAGATACCTTTGCCATTGCAGGACGTAGGCGCCACATCACAGAACTTACAAAGTTCATGTAGTTGAAAAACGGAAAGACCTGTAAATAACACACACACAACAATACGCATTGGTTTAGTGCTGCTGTCACATACAGTTAAGTCACAATTTCTTTACCTGTACCACATGAGCAGGTTTGTGCATTTCTGTCAGTGCATTCACATTGGAGTGACCGCTGGAGCAAGTTCCTGAAATTGTACTCTTTCTATAGCTCATTGATCGACAGCAAATTCAATGTAATCTGAAAACATTATAAAATCTCTGCCTAAAACCTTCAGCTTGAGCCAAACGTATGTGTGATGTGCTTACAGGACAATGTAAGGACAATAATGATATACTGAAACTAAATGCACCACATAAACAAGCGACACATGAGCCAAAGCTAAACAAGAGCTCATGATTAACAAATGAGAAGCGTAGGTATGGATACAACATAAAAAAAAGACAAAACAAATTCATAATAAGCACTGAGAGAGTGCAAACCAATGCCAAGGCAGCTCACTGTCTGAGCAGTATTAAAAAATAAGTACTTTAAAAAGTTTGGTTTAGTAAAAACAAGTGCAAAGTGCTGGATTTTGTTATTTGATCAATTTTGATATACCTAATATGTGTATATCGTACACAGCAGCAGCGTATCCTGTTTTCCAAAAAATTTATACTTATTCAGGAATGTTGTACATGTATTCTATTTATAATAGGTTATAACCTGTTACTTAGAGGTCAAATGTGACAAATGCGACATGATATTTAATCTTTATACAGTACTTTCTATATGTTCACAATACACATGACACCTGTAAGAACAGTTTGTAAGTTCCAAGTCTTTTTGTCAGTTTGTGACCAATAACTCATTATGTTGACCTTGAAGACCTTGGTGGACGTAAGGCAAAATTTACTGTGTTGTTAACATGACCCCACTCAAAGTTTTATAAGAATACTGCAGGGGTGTAGAGTGGGGTCAAGTTTTACAAGAATTCATTCAAAACTTTTAACGATATCGTGTTTTTACTAACACCCACGCATACAAGCAAATGCTACCACAGAAAACGGAGGTAATGAATAATAGAGAGTGTATACACTGAATGTGGCATGGTTGAAATAAGGTAGTTCTGAAGGCAACCTGGCATTAGCAGGGGGTTCTTAATAAAGTTGAGTGCATGGATGGTTAGCAGGTTTGAGTATAGAGGAAAAATAATATACATGAATGGCACATGGAAGATGTGCTCAGACTCTCTGATGCAATCTAAGTCAGGGATGGAGAAATCCAGGCCTAACACTGCAAAAACTCAAACTCTTGTACCAATCTTGTAATCCTGAACCGAGGACACATCTAAAACCTGCAGGACACCGGAGTTCCCCACACCTGGTCTAAACAAATACAGCTGAAAATTTGGAAATATCACGAGTACTGAAACAATTCAGTAATATTGTTCTTTAGTAGTATTTGACTGGAATTTTTTTTTTATCTCAGGCATAAAAATATCGAATTGTTCACATTAGAAAAATGTTAGCAAACGTTATCCCCTCCTCTTTCATGTTTGTAATGATCTCCACCAGTTCTTGTGAAAAAAACGTCTTGCTCTTTACCGTTAGATGTTCAGCTAAGTTAACCAGCTTGTCTCTGTGTCTGTGTGCTGTTTGGGCATTTAGCACATAATGTTTTTTTCTTTCTGCGTAAGTTATTAACTTTGGCTAAAAACTGCTCCAACAGTAGAGACAAACATAAAACCAAAAAAATAAAGCTGCAAGACACCAAAAAGCTCCACAGTTCTGAGGAGAACTGAGAACTGCTAATGCTGCAATGATAATGGAGGTTTTCACAGAGCACACTGATTTTATGAGTCTGGTATGTGTTTTATCCTGTCTTCCTTCTTTCACCCCAACCGGTCGCAGCAGATGGCCGCCCCTCCCTGAGCCTGGTTCTGCCGGAGGTTTCTTCCTGTTAAAAGGGAGTTTTTCCTTCCCACTGTCACCAAAGTGCTTGCTCATAGGGGGTCATATGACTGTTGGGTTTTTCACTGTATGTATTATTGTAGGGTCTACCTTGCAATGTAAAGCGCCTTGAGGCGACTGTTGTTGTGATTTGGTGCTATATAAATAAAATTGAATTGAAAATGTAAAGGCCTTTATTCATTAAAAAAAAAAAAGAATTCTATTGGTTACACAAACAGTAGGGTGGAGCAACATGAAAGCATCATCTGCCTGACCTAAATGAGGTTTGAACCATGAAAACTGTCAGCATAGACAGCCACTAGCAGGGAAACATCATCCGTCTCACAGCCATACTCTGTACCTGGATCAGCCACCACAAATGAGCTAAATGAGTCCTACAGAAACCAGGAAGCTTTACAGAAACAGGTCAAAACCACACCTAAGCACCAACACAGACAACCACAGCTAAATCAAAAGTCAGCCTTTATCGAGCAACAGCATTTCCTTTCCTCTAGATGCTTCACATACATAACCATAAACTCGTGCATGGGAGCATTTTTGTTGCCAGGTACATGTGACACTGTACTCAAAACAGACTGCAGAGTATGCAAAAGAAATGTACTCAAAAGTAATAAATCAAAGTCTTTTTTTAAAATTATAATTCATGGAAGAAAAACTGTTTGTACTTTTATGTTGTAAACGATGTCGTATTATAGGACGTTAGAGATAAAAGAACCAATTTGTGACTTGTAAAGTTAAAACCGTGCGTGAAATGACTTACAAGGTTTTTCAAAGAAGGTGACGCATGATGTAGCTACATTAGAAACAGGGACACCGACTTAGAAGTGGTAAAGGCGTCACACAACGTCGTTTGTCATTTAATAGATGTGTTTTTCATGTTTAAAAAGTTCGAGCTGACTCAGTTTTCCAGCTTGACAAATGTCCACAGGAGCCTCTTCTGTCTTCATTTCTACCTCACATAAAACAAACAATCAGCTTTCAGATATTGTTTGATCTGATCTCTCTGGATGATTGTTATCTGAGAAGTATTGCATGCGGTACAGTGACTCGTGTAATCAGCACAGTCAGTCATTCTCCTTTGCGTGGCTCGACCCGCCTACGCCTCTCTGATCTTTTCCTGCTTCGTGACATGTTCAGACCTGTCTGCTCCAAGTTGCCGAACTGCTGGCCTAGGAGAAAATGTAAAAAATAAGCTAAGCCACGATGTCATATGACGGTCCCTGAGATGAAATATGGCTTTTAAAGCTTGATGGCTGTATTTTGAAATCTGGGAAGGGCAGGAAGGGTTCTCTGTGTGGCTTCGTGTTCAAATAATCTTTAAATTCTGGGTGGGACAGAAGCTCTGTGTATAGTTTGCAGGTGTTGTGGTGCAGATGGATGGTTTTAGTGTTGTGGAAACCCTTCCTCTGCTGGGAGGTCTGCTCTTAAGGCCATCATGGTTCAGCTTCACTGAGCAGATATTTGAACTTTGACTCGTTTCCTACACCTCCGGTTAAAACCACGATTTGAGGCTGAAAAATGAAGTCACAGAAGAAGGACCAAAAACTGCAGAAGAGTAGCCTTGTAATAAAATACCCAGCTAAAGTATATTTACTGCCTAGTACCAAAAACTTGCCAACTGGCTGGTAACTTAGCACTCCCCTCTTTCATCCAATCACTTCTGACTGCTGTGTGCAGCAAATCCAGATACGCTTCAGCATGGAAGAACATAGTAATCGTCAAAAACTGAAGATACTTCAAACCTCAGAGGGTTCAGCACAAGTTCAGCACAGTACTTGGTATCCTCCTTGGTAAGCTTTTAGTGGATCTCTTACACTTGTCCTTATTTTGCCATATAAACTTATAATGTCAAAAGCCAAACTTGAAAACTAAACAAACATGAACCTAAAGCTCCTTTGGTTATCCCAGGTACACAGCTTTGACTGTGAACCCAGTAGCTGCTCCTTCCTGCTGCTCAGACTGGTTGCCTCTTTTGAATTATCAGTCAATTTTCAATTCAATTCAGGGGGTCGGGGGGGGGGGGGGGGGGGGTCTTCTCTTTTTTTGCTTTATATTGTAAGGTAAAGACCCTGCAATAATAGCAAACAGAGAAAGCCCCAACAATCATATGACCCCTTATAAGCAAGCCCTTTGGCGACAGCTGCAAGAAAAACTCTTATCAATCTGCGACGTTCATACATTTATTACTTCGAGGCTGGACTACGGTTATTCATTATTATCAGGATGTCCTAAAAACTCCCTGAAAAGCCTTCAGTTAATCCAAAATGCTGCAGCAAGAGTCCTGACAGGGACTGGAAAAAGAGAGCAGATTTCTCCTATATCGGCTTCCCTTCATTGGCTCCCTGTTAAATCCAGAATTGAATTTCATCCTGTTAAAAGGGAGTTTTTCCTTCCCGCTGTTGCCAAAGTGCTTGCTTTAGGGGGTCATATGATTGTTGGGCTTTTCTTTGTTTTCTCTGTATTATTGTAGGGTCTATATTGCAATATAAAGAACCTTGGGGCAACTGTTGTTGTGATTTGGCGCTGTATAAATAATTGAATTAAATCACTGGTGATGGAAGTGGGTCACTATCCAGTAGGTCAAAGATGTGAAACATATCTCAATAGCAGGTTTCAAAAAGGAAGAGGTTAAAAATCCTCATCTGGTAGTCTCCTAAACTCAGCGCACTGCAGTCTGCTTACCGAGTACGAGACTGAAGGCAGATGGATGCTACAACAGGATGCCACGAGAGTGGTCGCAGTGGGAGAGCATCATGATTTACTTTGACATCATGTGTATATGTCCAATTCTGAGTCAATCATTCACAATCACTGACTCAGAAGTGCAAATGAAGCAGTTTATGCCGGTCATGAGCTACCACTTCAGCTCTCTACCTGAGCTAATGATCCACACTGCTGTAAAGAATTCCTAGATTACTTCCTGTATTTACTTTTCAGATAAACACATCCTTAAAAGACTCCTTCACAGAGTGAGTAAAGAAAGATGACGCCTGATATGACAGATAGCCGATGCCCTCTGATGAAAGGGCCCCCCCAGCTGCAAACAACAGCCCTCACAGGCCTGAAATCTCAGGTACAGACAAAACAACTGCAGTCTGCACTATCGTCAGATCAACTCTGCAAAGTCAAAGTGTAAAACCCAACCAGACCCGAGTAGGGATTTGGCTTTTAGATGCACCGACGCTTGCTATCAACTGCAAGGCCTCAGTTCGTAGTGTGTGTTCACAGGGGTGGGTGACACTCGATCATAGTCTGCACAGACTGGGTTATTCATTTAACAGGAAGCGCAGTTAATATATTTTCAAGGCACATTCCATCACACTGAGCCTAGTTTGGAGCAGGACAGCGAGCGTGAAATAGCAGAGCGCTCACACCCCCACACAACCTCAGAGACAAATAAAAGTGGCTGATTTAGTGCAGCAAAGTGCCACTGAGACTGCATCAATCCGAATAAGTAACACGGCTAGAGTTACACGCTGAGCACAAATATTTTACGATGGTGATGGATCTTTATTGTACTCTTGTGCAATACTGATTACGCATCAAGTGCCCATTAACAGTGACTGTAGGACTATTTTTTGCATTGTCTATAAGAGTTTGTTTTCATTTTAAGACCAATTAACAAAGACTAGGAAGATTATGGCAAAAGAAAAATCACTTTACATTATGAATTTATGTAGCCAGCACTTCTGATCTTTGATGGGTGGTGTTGGAGGCCTTAGAGCTTTTACTTTGAAGTTTCAGCAGACTGTGCTGGTTCAGCAAGTTAAAGAGTAACTGTGCATAAAGGTCTGTATTGTGATTTAGGTCATTGTTCCAGCTGCTAAAGCATCTTTTTTTTTTTATTACTGCTGCACTCTTTCCCCACTGCGAGTCCTTGTGCAAGGATTATAGTGCGAAAACACAAGTGACCTCAGTGAGTCTCGAGAAAGTGGAGGGGAAAAGTGTGGGCTGTCATTAACTATGCCCTTGATGGCTTCTGAAGGAGCTGTAATTGAAATGTAATATCTCTCTGTGCTGCAGGAGGGAAATCATGCTACTGTGACTGACTTCCATCTGGCAGTCGGACCAATGAATAACCATAATAAATACCTACTCGTTAGTGGCGGAGAAAGTGAAGACTGAAAAGTATCTACTACCCAGATGAGAAAGGCGCATGCTTAAGTACACATTTTTTGTAACAGCAAATGTGCTTAAGGATTTAAAAGGGCATAGATATGGTGTTTAAAATCCATTTCAGCCAGCCAACACACTGCAGCCACTAACTGACCTGCGCCACTTCAATGGCCTAAGGACTGTGGTATCCTACAGCTTCTGAGATGAGCAAACCATCAACTGGTGGCAGTAGGCTCCACCTATTAACTGCACACTGCTTTTTCAAAAGAAGCTGGTGCTAGTGAGGAGCCACATCATCACTGTTCACTTTTGGTACTCAGTTTGACATGCTGGAAATTTGCATGTTAAATAGTGTTATGTTGCAGAAGAAAATTTTAGCATCAAGAAGCTATCTATGAGCTTCATCTGCAAATTGATAGGAAGTTTCCATAGTGACTGAGTCAGTGGTTCTGATTTCTGGACTTGAAATTCTGTGTTGCGTCCCAGTGCTAGCTTCTTGGCACCATGACCGTTGTGTTGGGTGTAAATATATGAAACTGGATGAAGACTACGCACCACACTGGCGGAAAAGAGGTCTTCTGCAGTCGCAGAGTGATTTTTGTTCCATATCTTGGGAGGGCGATGCAGTTTTGGTGGCACACAAAAGACCAGAAACAGTATATCATTCCAGGATGGTCAGAATGTTTTGTGGCTCATTAGCTTAGCACTGAGGTTGGAGACAGGTGGAAACAGCTTGGCAGAATTTGTCAACTAATGCCTTCCACCAGCTAACTAACCAACACCAATGAGCATGTAATATCTTATTCATTCTGAATAAAATAAAGAGGTTTAGAGTAACGTAAAGCACATCAGTATATAATTTGTATACTGGGACAGGTGAGGATACACATGAGATATGTCACATATAGAGACATATATGAACCTTACTGATCGCAGCATGTCTTCTTGTGAGTCTTGGCAGGAATACTAATAAGATATGACACGTTTTTAAACGTATTTGTACACTGGTGTGATGGATAGAATCATTTTAACTACATTATTGTACTGTTTCTTCTTCTTTGTTTAGAGCAAAAACTTCCAGTATCCCATTACATCCAGTGGTCTCTAACATTATCTGAACAACAATAAATCTGTGTATTCCTCTCTGACTCTCTTGTTCAGAGCACCTTTTGTCCTATTTCTCCCTTCCATCCCTCCTAATTGCAACAGCTGGCTTCCGCTCCCTGAGCCTGGTTCTGCTGGACGTTTGTTCCTGTTAAAAGGGAGTTTTTCCTTCCCACTATCATTGTTCATAGTCATGGTCTGATTGTTGGGGGGTTTTCTCCGTATTATTCTAGGATCGTTACCTTCAAATAAAATGTGCCTTGATGTGACTGTTGATGCGATTTGGCACTATATAAATAAAACAGTATTAATTTTAATTGAATATATACAGAAACAGAAATGCTAACTTAAAGGATATAGAGCACGTTATCACATCAGCTAAAATGTTTCCTCCCTGCTTCTCTTCCTCTTTCCCCATTTTTCCAAAGCACTGAGGCTAACTGTGGATGGGAGGACAGGCAGGAAACCTGACTGCAGTTTATCGCCATTATACAGGAAGGACTGCTGGAAAAAGTGAAAAATCTGCACACCAGGCAAATATTTGATAGGTTTGTGTCAGTTCAAGGCTCTGAATTAATGTGTTCCAAATCAAATGCATTCTTACTGTGAGTAATGCAGACGGCATTAACACAGAAGTGAAAGATTTCTGTGCCTAAACACTCACATGTGAATGTTTCATATGTAGAAAAATTGTAAAATCATTTATAAAAACAACATTTTAAGGCATTTAGTAGAATGATATTAGCACTATGCTCTCAGGTATGAAAGCATGCTTGGCCTAATGAGCTCACATTCCAATGTGAAGCTCTTTCAGATGTAATCCAATAAAAAAAAAAAAAAACCCTGAAAGAGATTTTACCACTGACACTTTTCTGAAGCAACACAGGAAATAAAAATGTGAAATAATGTGAGTGGAAACAAGAACCCTTCTTCTTTTCCCTGCAGCGCTGTCGCTGAAATGTGCAAAGACAACTGGCAGAAGGCAGCTCGGGGCCACATAACTGCCACAGCAGGCGGCTGGACTCTCCCCCCATGCTCCTGAAAGTTATCCTCCCACCTCTTTTAATCCACCCCTCACTCCACTTTGGCCCTAATCCTCTCATTCCTCCCTGTCTTTATCTTCCTCCTGTTTAACTCCCTCTCTCGGCCTCCCCTCTTCCTCCATCCCTCCTTCTTCTCTAAGACCCAAACGCTCCAGTGAAGCGTATTGAGAATGAAGACTCGACAAATATGGTTAAAAGGAATCAGAGGAACACAGCTCAGCTTAAAGTTGGTGACCCTTTCTATTTTCCACGTGTAAACGGAGTACAGTGAGTGTAAACAGAAAAGGAGCTTTGCAGGACAGCACAGGGAGACGCACGCGCAAACATTTCAGTGAGAAGCGCTCTCTAATTCCAGTGTGTATCTTGACCAGTACAGATCTCCTTTCCATAAGTTTTAGATTTTATCACAACTAATAGCTTCAAAATAGACGTCTTGGCTGTGCACATGAAATAGGAAATGACACAGCAACATCTGCCTCAGCATGATGAAGATTCCCTGGAAACAAAGGAAAACCTTGTGAAATCCTGCTGAGCGGATTCTTATTGACATCAGTCGGAAGCGAAAAAAAAGAAGGAGAATATAAAATCAATCCAGCTCTGGTGTTTGGATAGCCAAAAATGTCAAGCTGGTCCAGTAGTGGAAGAGCGGCGAGGAGTTTCCTGCAGCCGGAGAAGCTCTGGAGGAATAGCTTGGAATACGTGTGTGTGTGCGCGCTTGTGCTTTCATGTGGGCACAAGCTTGTATGTCTTCTTGCGCTTGTGTGCACGTGTGTCTATTTGTGACACATAATGCAGCAGGACCACACAGTTCTTGTGGTATGCGGGATTTCCAGGTTCAAAATAGGCTCCTGCAGTGGGAGGAGGGCAGGAACAAACAGGAGACAGGGGGAGAAGGGAAGGAGAAGTGCAATGAGGACAACCAAATACACGACTCCGGTTTTCATCTTCTCGTCAACATTGTTACAGTTGAGCCAACCGCTTGTCAACAAGGGGAAGTTTACTGTGGTTTACTGACACGACAGCTGTCATGGTGTCACAGATGGAAAACGGCCAGGTCTATTTAATTGGCGTGTTGGGAGGGAAAGCAGCACCACTGCAAACAGCTTAAGAGAAAAGTCAAGCTCCTAATGGATGAAAACATTTCGTCACTCTGGTCAAAGTGAGGAGGCGAAGGCCTAAACAGTGTGCAAACCTGTTTAGAACTGCATTTCAAATATTGTGTGAACGATATTCAGGACTTCGCACATGATGCAATGGTCCATAGAAACATTTTAAAAACTCCAGTAAGAAACTGAAACAACCTGTGTGTTTTCTCCTCCGTCCTAAAGCGTCATTTGCACAATTTAGTTTGTTACTTTGAGGAAGAGCACAGATATGGGAACGCAGCAGAAGATGCACTAATTTATTTAGCTTTTAGCACTAACGGGTCTCCAGCTGCCAGAGTCCATAATGCTATTACAACTGTTTATAACCTGTTCAGGCTGCATGCATGCCGAAAACTGGTGGAGTGGCCCTTTAAAGTAAAAGTTATGCACGCGCAAGAGGCTGAGGTTGTTAGACAGAAATGTGATTCTGAACAACACAGCTCACTTTTGCACCATTATTTACACACACACA
>VURO01020061.1:0-14233 GCA_015108175.1 Pelvicachromis taeniatus
CTGTTGGTTCACGTAAGATAAGACAAATGTTAGCTTCCTGACATCCTGTTGCAGGGGAGTTTTATGACATGATCATTTGGGGTCTTCTCCACACACACACAGTCACACATGCATACTGACTGACACACACACACACACACACACACACATGCACGCCCACAGACACGCACACATACAGGCTTTGTTAAACACCATGTGGGAGTGGTTTACATTGGAGGTGTTGCCAATTCTTGTGTGTCAATAAATAAAGGTGACTGCATGGGAGGAGTCAGGAGGAGGAGCAGGGAGTCAGACAGAAGGAACAGAGGAGAAAGAGGGTCAAGAGGTGAAGACCTCTGGGTCTCCTCGTCCCGTCCTGTCTCTACCATGTAGTCACTTAAAATGAAACTCGCTTGTGTGTTGATTCACCACAAATATACAGTCCTTAGGTTTTGGGTTAGTAGGATCAGCCAGATCCAGAGAATAACCCCAACAAATACATTACTTGTTTTTCGGAGTGGAACTGCAGTGCAGCCTGGCACGGCGTTCTGAGTCGTGAGTCATTCGGAGGCGACTCAGGCTGGAGAGAAAATGAGAAGTGATATGAGGGAATGGTGTTGCACGTAGGCTCACTGGTGTGTGGAAGGTAATAGATTGAGCCTCAACTATTTCTACGTGCCAGGAAATGTCCTCATATCCCCACATGAAACTAAATAAAACACACATTTTGATCTTGTCACAATAAAACTAATATGAAATAATAAATGAGAAGCTGTAACCTTAAAAAATGCTCACGTTTGCTGATTGCAGTTACATTTTTGCAGTTTGTTTGGGGTTTTGGGGTTTTTTTGTTGCAAATTTTGGCCTTGAACTTCTCTAGGCTTTCTGAAGGGCTTCAAAATTTTTGAGGGGTCAGTTTTTGGTTGGGATTTTATCCAAAGTAAAGGAATAATTACATTCAGATGATCATTTTCCTGCAATAACATCTGGAAAGCATCAATTTGGACACTCTTTCCTTATTCAACATGATCCCAAACACACTGTCAGTGCAGTAAACGCATAGCTGAATAGAAAGGATGGAGCACTAGCAGTCATGGATCGGCCTCCCCAGAGCCAGGACCTGAACTTTACTGAAGCAGTGCGGCACCATCTTGACAGAGAAGTGAAAAAAAAAAGGCGCAGACATCCAAAGAAGAGCTTTGAATGTCCTTCGAGAAACCTGGAGAACAATTCCTGAAGTCAACCCTTATTGACTTTCAACACTGTATTTCTATGTATTTTACAATAAATTGCTTCACTCATTTTCCTGGTGAAATATAAAGAAATGATGGGCGGTTCGAGATGTTTTCAGAGCACTGTATGTCTAACTATCTAAATTATGTTCAAATATATTGACAGGAGATTGTAGGGTTTTTCTACCAGGACTAGTTCTGTTCATTTGCTTGACTTTAGAACAATCAAAAATAATTTAACATAAGCTGTTTCAAATGTTACTCTCATGTCACAAAAACAAACAAACACACAAAAAAGACAAAAGCAGCTCTGATACTGTAATTGACTGCTAACTCCCTCTTTACAATTAGCGCAACTAATATGATTCATAACTTTTCTCCACCTTCCTTTTGTCGGTACCTGCTCAGCAACTTGTCTAAAGTTCAGTACTTAGTATGATTTATACAGTGGCAAGTCACGAAAGTGACCTCAAGGAACTTCATATTATAGGGTAAAGACAGTTAAAATGTTAAAAAACGTTGCACCTGGTGTGTGGATTACAGAAGTCCTTATATTGCCACTGCTCAGGGTACATATCCCAGGCGGGTCCCTAACAGGGAGCTTGACACCAGGCCTTTGCTATTTAATTTACGAACATTCTTTATGAAATAAAAATGAGACCACACAATTGTCTGATTAATGGGAATGTAAAAATCTATTTTCATGGCTGGTTTTGTTTTAAATTAATTATGCAATTTTACTTTCAAATATATTTTTTAACTAGCTCTAGCGAGTAGATTTAAACCCAGTTTAAAAGAAAAGGCTGTAATGCTAACATGGACCTCAGTCGGACAAGGACAGAGACCTGTCAGCAACACCCTGGCAACGCCGCTACCATCGCTAGAGAAAAATGGTGAGTGGTCGCTGTGAAATCAGTAAAGCCCCGGCCATGGAGGTCTAGAGACCACTCAGTGCCCCTTGATAATGACTGGTCACTGGGGGAAAATGTGCAATACCTAATGGGTTGAAGAGATATTATTGGGTATTATGTTGCTGCATGACATTTTTGCAAACAGGTTTATAGCGCTACCTAAAAACTGCATTTCCCCAGTGACTGTATGAAAAATGCTGACTTTGTCTTTATAAACTCACCAACTGCTTGCTATGTTGTAGTGAAAATGTGAAGAATGTGCTACAATTGTTTGTTGGCAAACTCGATGTTTTACTTTCGGTAAAAAAAAAGATCTGTTTCCGGTTTGTGTCGCAACTTTTCAAGTTTAACTTGGTGTCTTGGTCGGCAATTAGTATTTACGAACAAGACGGTGTCTTCCACACAGACTAGATTGTTGACAGCAATCTGCTAGCAACGAAAATGGTTTTTGTTGCGTTCCAGCGAGAGCCGGGAACTTCCTGGAACAAATTGCCAAGTGGTCAGTGAATACATATTTTTTACGCTAATTAGCTTAACATGTTGTGGTGATCCTTGTAGTGCTAATTTGCACAAACACAAAGTTCAAAAACATAAAAGAGGAATCATAAATGTTATACCTGGTCAGGCGATGCAAATGTTTATGACTGTTATTGATAAAGATTATCTACACCAAAGAGCACGCTGGTGGACACAGCTAAATAAAAAGGTTACAGTTTTTAAGTTTTATGTTACTATGTTTAAGTGCAAAACTTATTGATATTATATGATTAACTTTAGTACATATCAAAATAGGCTGTAACTGAACAAAAACTGTAAGAGATAAGTGGTTTTGTGTTTGGGAGTTGCTCCACAGCCTCTTGAGGGTTGTTGGCGTTCACCAAATTCCACAGAGTATCGCCAGTAACACTGTGTGATGTGTTCAGAGATCAAGTAAAAACTTGGAGTTCCTCCAAGCTATGTATTCCAGTAGAAGGTTCTTCAAATTGCATTTCCAGGAACTTCCTTAGCTGGGCACACTAACACATACTCACAGCCAAACGTGCATTCAGTAACTCACAAACACACCAATTTAACCATGGCCTGCATTTTAATTGCAGAGACGAGGACACTGAGCTGTCCATTACAATCATTGATCACGTTATAATCCACAGTATGCAACAACAGAGTCACAAATAAACATCAGCTTTTGACATTTTAGCACACAAACAGAAGCTCTGCACGCTGGGGAGATAGCAGTAAAAGTAATATACACTACATCTCTGTTATGTTTTAGTTACCAACATCTAGAGTACAAAGGCCTTTGGTTGGTTGGTGTCTGGGGAGTAACAAGTGAGAGTGAAGTTTTCTTGTACACTGATGTCTTTACATGATTGGGTTCAAGGCACATCGATAAAAGTAACAGCACAGAAAGGTACATAATCACGTCTGCACACGGCCGGCATCAAGCAGTTATTACCGATTCGCCTAACATGTGTGTAGTCAGGATTACAGTGTGATATTCACCCAGACTCTCCTGATTTCAACTTAAAATGACAGCAAAATTATGGCCTATTATGAGACTTGGGTACATGTTTATGCATTTTCTTTCTGTGTATTACCAAAAAAGAAAAAAGCATCGCCTAGTAAAGTGAGGAACACTGGTTTTATTGGTACTGTGTTGCAAAAAGTGGAATATTAAGCCACCTTCCCCACGCACGAACAAACAGAAGATACTATAGATACATAGTGAATGTTTACAATGAAAGGTGCATCCCCAGGAATGCACTATTAGCCCTTCGCAAATTAACAAATGTTTCCAAGGAAAGAAACGGCATAGGCAGAAGCCAGAGGTCTCCCGTGCCTCTGCTTCTGCCTCTCGTCTGTACACTATATAGTGATGGGCACCGGCCTGAAAAGCAGACAATTGCCCTTTTCACATTAGATGCTGAATTGTACCCAGCAAGTAACTAGCCAAGATACCTGTCAATTTATTTGTTTATTTTTACATTTTTTCCTGAATAAAATGGCCCAATTTCAGGTCTTGACTTCACAAAATGACAAAGAAAGCAGCTACTACAAACAGCGTCTCATTCCTCCGGCTCTCCTTCGAGCGCTACATTGACACTGGCTTTGGCACAAACTATCTTCATCAACATCTATTAAACACCACGATGGGCCTGTGAGTACATTTAGGCGGTGGAAATGGTGTTTTGTGTGTTTTCTTCAGTATGGTTCAGTACATTTCGCCGTTCACTTCAGGTGGGTGTAAAAAGTGCGTCAGCTCGCATATCACTCCACCAGCCGTGAATGTGACTGAAAGACTGAGAAAGAAACAGATAGAAAAACACAGAGAGGTCAAGTAATTAACTCTGTATGATGGGAGAGCAGTTCTCACACTGCAGGCTTGAAGACGCTAAATACCTTAACTGCAGAGGGTGAGTTTTTTCACAGCGGTGCACATGTTATTTAGTAAAGCATAAAAACATACTAAAGCACACTGCATGTTTCATTGCGGTTCCTGTTTTCTGTTCTCTCGTTCTGAAGCCTTTGCTCTTTGATTGCTGTTACATACACAGTCCAGTTGCCATCATCATTTCATGTATTTCTCAGACCATGGTACAAGGATGTCTGTGTGAACAGGGCTGAAGCACATTAAATCACAAGCATGCCTACAAACTTCCATAAACATGATTCATAGGGTATCTCTGTAATCCTGTTTTGACCTGTTATTGAAGGTGCGACTGACCCGGCTGCAAATACTACCTGCAGCAGTGACACAGACAGAATGTCACGACAAATTACTGGGTGCTACAAACTGGGACATGCCTCTCTGTGTGTGCAGAGCCTCACATTAATATTATTAGGAGCAGCCTCTTCTACCTCATCTCTTTTGATTGCATTGACTGCGGGCTTCCGGCCTGACTGATATACTGGAACCAACTCAATCTGACAGTGGAGCGTGTACCCAGCAATCTTGTTGCTGCTGTAGAGACTTTGACATATAGTCTAAGAACCAGGTGTTGTGAAAGTCTCTGTGGAAGTGGATGCGAGTAAAAGCATGATAGCTAGAAAAGAACTGTGTGTCTTCTGTGGACGTGGTAAGGGTTTCTAAATTCAGGTTATTGTGAAGATCCTTTTGCTGAAGCCCATTTTGCTCATACAGTATGAATTATATCTATATTGGTTGCATGTTTGCTAGGCAATAGCAGTAGGTAAGTTAACATTAGTAATGATGGACAATATGAAGACCATCTACTATATAAGAAAACTCCAAATCAAAGAGGCTAAACATATTCTGTAGCCTCCATGGCTTTAATCTAAGTGTTGACTTTAGCATGCTAACATCCTCACAATGATAGCAGTTTATTATGCACATAATTAGTGAACATTATTACCATTTTTAGTCTTTGTTAACATGTTAGCTTGCTAATATTTCTGACTGAGTTGTAAACTCCAAGGAAAGCTAGCATGCTAACATGCTGAACACAAGGTTAAAAAGATGAACACGCTCGCTAAATATCTGTATGGTATCATTGTCAGGATGTCAGCATCAATGAGCGCCTACTTTTCTAAGGGCTCTAGTTCCAGGGGTGAATTTCCCATTTACTTTCTCCAGAAAATCTTTTAAATAAAAAGTGTTAATCCTCGACCAAAGCTGAGCAGCCACGAGGTGAATCGTAACCAAGAAAATCTGTTTATATAATTACTTAATTCCAGGCTTAATTCTGGACAGAAAATCCCCATTCATATTTCTCATATACCATACTGTCTATTCAGCTCCTTAACAATGCATTAAGGTTATGGCAAAATCTGAAATGATAAATTGTAACTTAAATCAATTAACTTGTAAATTCTAGGTTAACTTTCTACTTTAGGCCCAACGATGAAACATTTTCATGTCACTTTCATAATGAATTGCCACCATTCATAACAATGATGACCTGGATTTTTGTAAGATCCACAGGAAACAAATGACCCAAACCATGACGACATCCATAAGAATGTCTGTACGTTCTGGAAGACAGCTTAAAGAAATATCTAAAATATGAATTCAAAATGAAACACCTGGTGAACCAATGAGTTCTTTCCATCTGAGTATGGTAAAAGGGCCATTAGTTCTGTAGGTAATTGGGTTGTAAGCCACATTATCAAATAGCTTAAACAACAGACCTGATAATGGCGATTGATGGAAAATTAAGGGATCGCCAAAACAGCTTTAATTCATCCAACAGGTCTGATTAATTTAGCAAAATAGTGAACTGACAGACCAACACTGCCAAGGCTTGAACCCCACAAGCAACCCTGAGTCTCAAAATATAGAACTAAATTATATATAAATGTCCAGATATGATACTTTCACTCTTAATTTAATACATTAAATGCAACTGAGAGATACTATTCAAAATATGTTGGTCATAATGCTGTTTGCTATATATTGCAACAGCAAACTCTAGAGTCCTCCAACAATACTGGCGACTGTGAAGACCAACTACATGTTGGTTCTGACCTTCGTTTGTGACAGCAATGAGTAAACTTGGCTGAAATGTTGTATTATGTATGATAATGTATACATGATTAACGTGGATAAATGTGAAGCTAAACACAACTCAACGTCAACCGAAGAGTACTGGGATGCGGCCAGAAATGTGTGACGTGTTCCCAGCAGCAGTCTCCTTCATTTTAAAAGGCTATTATGCTAATTTCCAGCTCCATATCATGAATTATTCTTGGGGTTTACTAGAGTAGCTTTGCATGGTCAAAGGTCAAAATTATGTCATACTGAGCCTTGATGCAGCACCTCAATTCACCCTTTGTCTGAAACAAGCTTTAGTGCCAGTTGTCTTCTGATTGGCTGCCCCTCGCAAGCAGAAGGTCTGAACAGGCGGAGCTTCGGTGCTCACAGCAAGAGCTATAAGCCTGAGATGATCATTTTAGCAATATTCCATCTCACTGACATCCTACAGAGCCAAGTGTAGAAAAAACACATCATGAAGGCCAAACGTTTGGATCTTAGATGTTACCTGCAGATACACAATCCTCATTATTTCAAACTAAGTGTTTAATATGGACATCCATCATTGTACCCCATTTAATATTCCTTAAAAAAGGACTTGCATCAACGTTTACTAGGCTATGCTGGCTCTCGTGGTCGTGTTTTTTTAATCAGCATTTAGCAAACAAATCCACAAATGATTTTTTGTTAATGTAATAGACTGCATAAACTGTATGCTTGCGTTATCCTTACATTTATGGTATAGATTCGGTTTTCTTTGAAGAACTACAGCCAGGCTCTGGAAACTCTGTGTTTGTGACTGTGATTTGAACAAATAATGCATTAATTCTGTCCTTTTAGAGTTCCTGTTTCACTCACCTCTGCACGCAGCCACCTTGATCTCTTCCTGTCAGTTGTGCTAACGCAGCACGCTTCAGTCTTCAAAGCGTTTTCCTTGTGTGTGTGTGTGTTGTGTTCTCAGTGCATACGTCGCATCCACAAGCTTTAGTTCTTTTTTTATGTCTCTGCGTCTCCTTATCCATCTCTTTCTCTCTCTCTCTCTCCTTCCCTGTTCGGCTACATGACACATTTGTCTGCCTTCTGTGAAATTTCGGCATCTTTGCAGGCACACGCTGGCTGAACCAAATGTGAATCTGAGCAAAGTGTTACAACATTAAATTGGGAACTCGTACATTGCCCAAACACAGCACTTTACAGTTGAATATGGGGCTCGTTACAACAGCACAAAGTTGAAACTAATGTAATGATCAGGATACGGTAAAAATACTTTTGATGGGACTTTACAAACTCAACAATACACAATGTAACAGCAGGTTTTTCCTTTAAAATTGTTTTTGATTTTAACACCCATCCACATGTAGGAAGTTTCCCAAGAGGTGGACAGAAAACCTTTTTCCTATATGAACAAAGTCAAACTGTTGTAAGGGAACAAGGTTAGAGAAAACAGACACCGATTCCCAATTCTTTCACTAAATCAATAATCCAGGATGTAATATTCAGAGGTTTGCAGATCTGTAGCTTCTCCCATCTTGATACCAGCTAGAACGGAGAGAAAATAACATCCGTTGTTTGTCGGCTTTGCCATTTCGTTGCCCCGCTGATCATGTAAGACCAGACTAATCACCTGATATGAATAATATATGAGAACCTTCAGGTTGTAGACTCAGGATTCTTATCATTGAGGCTCTGGGGAATTACAGAGCTGGCTGTTTTCCACTCCAATGTTTTGCCTTCTTCTCTCCGTGGTATTTCCACATCCGGAGAAATCGGTGCCTAAAGTTTTTAGCTATTACACACACATACACATTTTAAAAAAGAGAAAAAAAATCAGTCCACTAGAGCAAGGATGGTACTCAGTCCCCTCAGACTTCTCTCTGCCATTGGAGTACTATCCAGAATATTTCTTCATCCTTTCCACTGAGCTCCACTTGCACATCCTGCCTCCTCAAGATCATTTTGGGCAACACCATAAAAGCTTCAAGCCGGTAAGCACAAACAGTGTTCTTATAAATGTTTCATGTCACTTATCTCTGAAAAGCACTTGAGTAAAATACATATTCTTGCTCCGCCTTAGGGTTAATAAGCTCAAGTTGCTTCATTAACCCGATTAACAAGAGTTTTGAGCTCGAGTCAGTGCACTTCCCCGACCTTTAAAAAGATTAAGAAATTGTTTATTTTTCAATTCGACTTTGCTCATGCGTCAGTGTCCACGAGCAGTTATTACATCATCCTTTTCCTCATTTGTGTTTTAACTTGGGGTTGCCACAGTACACTGGTAAGCACGTCAGTCTGTTACTGGCACTCCTTCAAATGCTGGTCTGCAGTTCGCCATTGAGCAGGGTAGGATTGTCAGTGTACAGGTTGGCATTAATAATCGCAGCTTCGTTAATCATCTTGCTCCTGTCTGCCCTGCTGTCGCTGCGCTCTACCTCATCCAGGCCTGCCACCTTTTTCAAGCACAGAACATTCTGAAAGCTCTTCTTGAAGTTGTCTGACAGGAAGGCGTACAAGATGGGGTTGGCACAGCTGTTAGCGTAGCCGAGCACCACCACGAAGTCGAACGTGCTCTTCACAGCAGAGGTTGGCTTGATGGAGCCTGTGACAGAGGTGACATTGAAAATGTAGAAAGGCAGCCAGCAGAGGACGAACACCGCCACCACGATGGACACCATCCGGGTCACCTTGCGCTCGGAACGCTTACGCTTAGTGGAGCCCACACGCAATCCGGATGACTTCACCTGCCAAAGGGAATGGCTGTCAGTGGTTTAAAACTTTTTTAAAAAAGTGTTTCCATAGAAACATCCTAATATTATTTTATGCTTTATGTTTTTGTTTTTTCCTAGCTGGGCTAAGTAGTCTTTCAGGACTAACTAGCCACAATCTAAGTCCTATTATCCTGTTGTAAAAACAATAGTGATCCATGGGATGATAAAATTTTGTCTAGTTACACTTGATATTTTTCAGTGCATAAGTGTGTTCACAATCAACCCGCTATCACAGCAACGTGTCTGTTACACAGACACGCCGGTCCACCGTGTCCATTTCACACTTTGCCTCTCCAAAGAGTGAAATTTACACGCATGCAGGAATTGCAGTACGCTGCAGTAACAACAGACGGACATATACATAATCAAGCCAACATTAAAATAATGACATAAAAGTGTTTAAACAGACATTATTAACACATTTACATGTTGCATATTAGCCGCCTAGCTTAATCGATTCTGAAGATAAAGGACCCTGGCATGTACTTAAAATGTTTTTGTTCACTACCAACTTTAATATATTTAAATATATTATCTTCCCTTACTGGTAATGTAATTTCTGCATGCGTGTCCATTTCACATTTTGGAGAGACGAAGCATGAAATAGACAAGGTGGGGCGTGGTTTGTATTACACGTTTACCCTGATACTGGGTTGCCACAATACAAAGTAAGGCTACATAAAGTCTATTACGAGAACTTTAATAATATACTTGTAAAGAATGTGCTTATAAAAGTGCACACTCGTTGTGCACAGTGGCTGCCATCTTGGCAACGAAACAGAAAGGAAGAGATCGCTAATCAATTTCCAGCCAGTAGCAAAAGGCTGCACTGTCACTGAGAATAGCCAGGTCAGTGCTAACTATCTAACTAACTACAGGAGAATGTTTTCAGGTGTCAACACTTTATGTGCATTGTTTGGTGTTTATGCATGTTAAAGTGATTTAGTAATAAGTATCTTCAAAAAGACTATTAATATTCACAAAATGCTGTTACCGGATAAACAACCAGACTTCCCATATCCAAATCATGTGGAACTCACTCACTCCACAAAGAAGTATTTAGCATGTATAGTGTCATAAATGTAAGTATAGGACCAAAGCATCTGGATGTTCTTTTAATGTTCTTTTCCTTTATGTATGTACTGGATGTAAGTTGAAGCAAAAAATCTGTTTAGCTAAAAAATAGTAAAGGAGACTCAATAGTGTTTTTATGAGACAGTGGCAATGCTGTTGATTTCTGAGCTGACTACATGCATTTACATTTCAAACTAATTAACCTCCTAGAACCTGAGCGTCCACATATGTGGACATCACATTTTGGGTTGTCTAAACCAAAATACAAAATTTTGCTCTACAAGGGCCTGATATCCTCTTACGAGGACATTATACTGCCACTGTTCGATCAAAATTTCAAACAAATGTCCTCATATGTGGATGTCATTTTTCTCAGAAACAAAAAAATTAGGTAATTCTTTGTTTTTACATTCATCCGGTCCCAATCAGCCCAAATAGCAAAGAGAAATTAAAAATGCATGCCATGAACGAGTTCAGGTCTTAGGAGGTTAAAGTGGACTACCAAAATGTTGAATCTGCAATGTAACCAAAACCTTGGATTTTTGTTG
Source organism: Pelvicachromis taeniatus (assembly GCA_015108175.1). Taxonomy (NCBI): domain Eukaryota; kingdom Metazoa; phylum Chordata; class Actinopteri; order Cichliformes; family Cichlidae; genus Pelvicachromis; species Pelvicachromis taeniatus. Next base: position 11,002 of record VURO01020061.1, read on the forward strand.
TGTAAGACAGCACGTGCAGTTGCAGGCTCTTACCTTGACAATAATGAGCAGGTAGCACATGCATATAACTGCGAGCGGCAGGAAGAACCCAATGATGAAGGTGTAGAATATGAAGGCCGTGTAGTAGACATCCTGAGGCTCCGGCCACACAATGCCACACACTGGAACCTTGTCCAGGCCGCTGAAGATCAGAGTTGGCAGGATGACTAACAATGACACACCCCATACTGTGAGGTTAATTAGCTTTGCTACACGGGGTTTCCGCCATTTTGTAGACTTAATAGGGTGAACCACAGCCAGGTATCGATCGATGCTCATTACCATGAGACAGAAGATGCTGGTGAACTGATTGAGAGAGTCTGGGATAGTGTAAAGAATAAGAAGGAGTGGAGAAAGGTAGAAGTTGAGTTTGGACTCAGTAACACTTGATTAAAAAAATACATTTATGCTCCTGTGAGAACCGAGGAAAAAAAGTATCTTTCAGTTTAACTTTTTTAGCAAGTGGTGTGTCCACTACAGAGGACATAAACGAGTAAGCTGGGTCTCAGGAGAATATAAGAGATTATAGAAGTGAGACAAAAGTCTGAATAAGAAGACCAAAGACACAACCAGTTTTTGCTTAGTGTAAAGGCTAGAAACAAGAAATCATGTAAACTCTGTATCTCGTTTCATCACCTTTCTTTAGCAAACGAAACAATGCTTTAACACCAGGTCTGATGTGACTGAGCACCAACACTTAAAACACTTTTTAAACCAATTTTGCAACCAAGATTTGACACCTCAAATGGTTGTTCAAACAGCATCAAAATGTTTGCCGAGTTTCTGCTGTGAACCATTAACCATATGCTTTACACCCACCTACGCTCATGATCATTCGGCATAGAGCCTCTCCGAAGGGCCAGTGCACCAGGGCCAGCTGCAGGGCAATGAATGGCAGGCTCATCATGCACAGAACATCTGCCACTGCCAGGTTGAGGATGTAAATGTTGGTCACCGTCTTCATTTTGGCGTAACGTAGAATAACATAGATGACCAGGGTGTTACCACACAATCCCACAGCGCATACCATGAAGTAGATGAAGGTAATGACCACTGAGCTTGTCTTGTCCTGGTGATGCTCCTTCTCTTGGGAAATATTGAAGCCCAGGTCGGAGTCATTCCCTTGGATGTCATACCAGAAGGGCTCAGGGATGGAATTATTCGGGGAAGTTGGGAGGAAGGGCAACTGATCCAAGGCCATGGCTGCTGAGAGCAATGGTGGCTATCAAAGGGGTCTAATTTCCTAAAGGGTTAAGGGTTTGTCTAATCCAACGAGGGTACAGTGATAATGGGAAATATTAATGAGTCTGGGGTTCAAATGACATGTTTCAAAGAACTGCTTTTACTACAAAAAGTTATGGAAATACATGTAAAAGGGGCTTCGAGTGGTGGATTCTAGGATAAAGGTAAGAGCCTGGGGTCCTGGGAATTTAAGACTTTGACTTCCAAAGGTCTGGGGCTCTAGGGATTGGGATGACTCCAAAATGTTCGTGTAGGAGCGTCAATTATCACCTCTGCTGTAGAGAGACAGTAAAAGAGAAGGATAGGTGGGGAGAAAGCAGAATAAAAAGTAATAAGTTGGGTTGAAGAACAGGGATAATTTCGTTTAACAAATAATAATAGTCCTCCAAGATCCATGGCAACAGTTGCAAGGTTACTTTACATAACTGCTTTCACGCCTCACCAGAGTATCATGTAAAATATTCTCTCTAGAGAATGCTCTAAATAGTACATCCATATGTTGTGTGTGATTATCGTCAATGCTGCTTATTTCGCTCACTGCAACATTTTTGGCGCACAGCAGCAGAGGCCACAGCCAGCACTAACATGTACATGATATGCACTTTCATAAATATAACAGTTTTGCCATTTTCTCCTTAATTTGGGACAAAAAGTAAAACAGTAAGGAAAACAATTATGGGACTGGGAATTACTTCAAACACTAAACTGTTAACTTATTGAGTAGCCAACATTTGCATTTGCACAGTTTTGCTCATATGTCAGGCAATGGTAGCATAGCTGACAGGAAGAGCTCAAGGTGGCCGTGTGTTCGAAGGTGAGTGATACAAAGAGACAGTCTGGTTATCACTATAGGTGATAACCAGACTGTCTGTTTTCACTGTTGTACGTTTACATACAGATGCTGAATTTGATGCCTTTTTTTTCTCTTTCTTTCTCACTCAGCTCATAAATCCTGTGATGCTACAGGTCGGGAGAGTGTGCTAATGTGTGTTTACGCCTCCCCCACCCATGCATACATGCAAGAAAAAAAAAAAGTACGCCTGAGCAAGAGAACGCCAAGGGCACCGGGGAGCTGAAGACAAATGTTTATTCAATTGATCTCTGGGACAAACAGCTCTGACACTGGAGCGGGATCACTCAGTCTTCCTCATCCAGTGACAGGTCTGGCTCACCAAGGACAATAGTCCACTTCTTGCTTTCATTATTTACACGAGATGAGCCGTGTAAGGCTGTTTAGATAATCCACTTTGAGTAAACAAGGCATATGGTCGTAAAAGGTTAAATACAAGTATTCAGGAGATGGCAAGTGAAGTGCGTACATCTCTGGATCACACTTTTAGACGTCACTCCACAAACTGATTGTTGTGCAATTAAGTGTTTAAGCTCTTAAAGACTTGCCTCACCTTCCTCTCATGGACAGCTTAACATGTAAAACTTACTAATTTCAGATTAGTTTCAGTGTCGACCTTCAGTCTAATCCTTTGTTAGAGTAATTATTGGTGCCTACGCTGCTGTTACCTGAACATGAACTGTGCTAGGCATAAAAATGGGAAATTTATTCCTGCTTTGTGGTCCTTGATTTAGCGACACCTGTGGTTACTGTTGGTAACTGCAAATGCCGGAACGATGGCCCAAACTGCTCACAAAAAACAAAAAAAACCTACTGAACAATAAAAGTGTTTTAGAAAAATCATGTTTGAAATTAAACACACAGGCCTTATATATTCAGTTTAGAAAAAAACAAAAAAGCAGCAATTCTCTAAAATCAATATTAGTATTTGGAAACAGATGAAGCTCTGCTTGCCACAGTTGCCTGTGAGGATGAAGGAGAAAGATTTTATAGTGTTATTTGCTAAGCAGGAGGAGGGATGGGTAGTTAACAGCTTTTTTTTGGGAACCTCGTGTAATTTAATTATAAAGCAGGATAATCACATTTTTAACGCAAGCAGGG
>VURO01020061.1:15198-25720 GCA_015108175.1 Pelvicachromis taeniatus
AAAAGGAAAGACTAAAAAAAAAAACAAAAAAAACATAAGAGAATGAAAAATAAAATAATGCGACGTGCGCTCGACAGTGTGCGTCCAACAGGAAAGTATTGGCGAGGAGTCAGGCAGAGCGGCAGGACGCACGCAGCACCGAATGGAGAGAGTGTTACTGGGAGAGAGAGAGAGCGAGAGAGAGAGAGAGACGGTTTGAGTGATAGATCAGCAGCAACGTGTCACTGTGCGTCGGTGTCCTACAATTTGCTGATTTTCATGCGCATGAGCTGGCTCTGCTTCTGCTGTCCTTTTGAAAAATCCTACACAATTCCTCAGCTGCTCGCTGCCTTCTGTATCGGGCTGTCTAAGAGGTATTTTTTTTTTTAAAAAAAGAAAGTAAATAAAAATGTGGAATATGGAAAATTGCACATACCATTTTGCAGGAGCTTTTGTTCTCCAGCTGCGTTGCCTTTTGTGACGTGATGTGCTCAAGGAAAAGGAAAAATCAACCCCAAGCTGCTCAGGAAAAAAGGGGATAATCACACTGTCCCTCCAAATTCATCAGGTTCAAATGAAGTGATCTCAAGTGCTCCACTGTTCCTTTCAGGCGCCCATCACAGGCCCCGGTGCACCCCTCTCGTCATCCAACAGTGACGGCACTCGGATTTAGGCACTGAAGCCAATCCAAGAGGCAATCTTATGTCTTTATATAAAGGGAGCGCTTTCGAGAGTGCAGATGGCGGGTATCTTCTGTGACCTCTCTCAGTGGAGAGCTCCGTGAGAAAATGTTCCACCACTTGTCTCAACATAGCAACACAAAAGTGCAGCTATTATTACTGCTGTCCTATCAAAGATTAATAGTTCTATTTACGTCCAAATTGAGGGACTGGAGCTCCTCAAGTGGGTCACAACACAAGAAAGTTAGTGGAAAGGGGATTTTTGAGGGGTTCCTGTCTTTAGTAGCAGAGGCAGAGATAACCCATCAGTGTATCAGTATACTTTTAGACAGGCTATTGGTTCAAGTGCATGTACTTCAAAGAGTGCTGTATTCTGCTTCACCAAGGATATTAACTCAGCAATATTTACAGTTTATTTTAATATCATTTGTAAGGTTGGAGTGGTATCCCTGTATCCTTCTAATAAAGAATAGCCACAAGATACATGAAAAAAAGATGATGGTCTTCCACTTGTAAATATTAAGCTAATAATATATATAGTTATATCCAGCACTTGGAACAATAACAGACACGTGTACTTGTCTTCAAACTCAATGGAAGTCAATGTAACACCATGGCCAGTTGTTACTTATACACTTCTTTAGCTACACCTGTTCAGCTGCCTCTTTATGCAAATATATGATCGGCCACTCACATGACAGCAATTCAATACATTTAGGTGTGTAGACATGGTCAAAGTGATCTGCTGAAGTTCAAAGTGAGCATCACTATGGGGAAGGAAGGCAGTTTAAGTGACTTTGAAGTAGGCCAGCTGGGTTGGTGCAAGCTCTTCAGAAACTAACAATGTACTGGGCTTTTCTTACACAAACATCTCTCAGGTTTACAGACAATCATGTCAAAAAGAGAAAATATCCAGTCAGTGGTTGTTTTCTTGGCGAACATACGTCGTTGTTGTCAGAGGTCATAGGAAAATGCCCAGGCGGCTTTGAGCTGAAGGTAAAAGCAACTCAAATTGTTACAGCCAAGGTTGTAGAAGAGCATCGCTGAATGCACAGCTTACAGAAGCAGAAGACCACACTGGGTCTGGTGTCAGCTAAGAACAAGAGCAAACTGAGTCTGCAGTTGACACGGCTCATTGAAACTGGACAACAGAAGATGGGAAATAAACATTTCCTAGTTTGATGAGTCCAATCAAACCAGTGCAGTTGGTATGATTGGACTCAATCGAGTTGGTTATAAGGTAGGTTCATATCTTAGCTATAAGCTAAGCTAGTAAATGAGTGCAAATCCATACCTTAGGTATAAACTTCTTTGTTTAAAAATGTACATTTTGTTTGATCTGTCTTGTTAACAGTTTTACAGTTATGTGGAAAATGCTTTTCTGGGGCTTTGGGGGATTTTTTCCCCCTTACAAGCCTTAGCAACAAGCGAACAAGGTTATTTTGGTGAATTAGTTCTGCACAACACTGAGAATTGCTACATTACACTTTGCTTTTTGGGATTAAAAATGCTTTTAGGTAGATTTAGTTAACTTTGGACAGAGATATCCATCCATCCATTCATCCATCCATCCATCCATCCATCTTCTTCCGCTTGTCCAGGGCCGGGTCACGGGGGCAGCAGCCTAAGCTGAGAAGCCCAGACCTCCCTCTCCCCAGCCACCTCCCCGGGGCCTCCTCCCGGTGGGACATGCCCGGAACACCTCACCCAGGAAGTGCCCAAGAGGCGTCCTTGTCAGATGCCTGAACCACCTCAACTGGCTCCAGTCAATATAAACTTCAGTGTCTCTGTCCAGCCAGAAAGGAGTCAGTTGGACAGACACACTGAAGTTTTTATTTTTATTTTTTGTTAGTTCTGTTTTGCTAAGGTTAGCTACCAAACTCCTAGACATGGCCTTACTGAAGAAACAGATGGTTGCAGGTTTTTTTTCCCTCTCTCTTAAACTTGTGACTTTATAATCTCAGAATATTATTTATTTTCTCCCTAAATCCAGACTTTATTTCAAGGATTCCTTTTCTTTATAAGAATATCTTCATACTCCGTCATAAACGGTGCTTTTAGAGCCATTGGTAGCTTTTTTTCTTCTTCTTTGAGTGAGTGAATTCTGTTATATTTTGTTTTACAGCATATAAATAGAAGAGTAGAAACAGTTGACAGTTTAGTGGCAGACCGTGAGATCCTAATGGGAATATAACTTTCTCTGCATCTTTGTCAACAGCGAATGGTGCCAGGCACAAGAGTGACGAGCTGGACTCATTCATGCTACAGCTTGAATCAAGAGGGTGGTTCTGAGACACAGCATCACTCAGAGCGACACATTTGTTTCCATTTCTGAGCTCTGTGTTACGACACTTTATTTAACTCTGTGCAAATTAATTTTGCACAGCGTTAAATACCGATTTCCACTGCACTGCAAAAGCTAATTAGTCTGTTTGCTGCGTGTGCGATCTGCAAAGCAATGCTCCTTAAAAAAAAAGTTTGTTTTTAAGTTTGTCAGCTGCTCAATAACACCGCCCCCGGAGCATCCTGCTGTCACAAAATGATCAAAAGGAATGAAAATAGTCGAAGCTGAAACTTTAGTGAATGCTGTGCGGTTTGTTGAGCCATGGTCTTATCTGCTTACGTTGTCGCTCACACACAAACACACGCATGGCCTTGAACGTTCATTGGTCAACCGCTCTCTGCTCGGCCTCAAGCCCCCGTCTAACACACGTCTGAGTCAACACGAAGCCTCGTTCGAAGTCCGCTCATGATAAGGCCTAAAGATCAAAAGCTGAGATCAGCTGATTCGCACAGGCAGGAGAATCCACTTCTGTTCACAAAACAGCTGCAGACAGTTTGGACTAAAATCTGTGTTTCTCATTAACGTTTGTCTACTTATGGGCTGTGCGCTCTGTCAGAATCTGAACAGGGCAGACACTGATGGAGACTGCAGCTGCTGTTGTTGTGTCGCTGATGCTTTGTTGTCGCTGTTCATACAAGGTGTTGCTGGATAGACCGAAGCAGCTAAAGAAAAGTATCAAAACCATATACACCTCTTATTTTTCCTTCTGCAGCCCAGCATCTCACGCCTGTCACCCTGCCATAAGCTATTCTTTCACCTTCATCCCAGCTGGCCCCCGGCGCGTCGAGCACACCAACACGTGTTCAAAGTGAGCGCACGACACATAAGTCTTGACGCCTTCGTGAAACGCTGCCAGAGAGAAAGCAAGCATTCCTTGTGACACATTTTATCTGCTGTCCATCACCTTGACTCCCGGTGACATCGCAGCGCCATGGCGCGTAACAGCGCGTCGTTCATGTGACGTCACTGCTGCCAAGAGCAAGTGCCAAGGTGCTGAACATCGACTGGGAAAAAAAAAAAAACAAAGAGTTTGAATGATTCTGTGAAAAGGCTTCTGCCTGAATGAGTGAGTTTCTTTCCATCTACCAAAATAAAATAAAAAAACACGCAAAAAGAAAAAAGACAGAATGAGAGATGCTTTAAATTGGCATACATGCTAAAAACGCTCCAGACCTCTTTTTGCCCCACATGAATCTTTAAACGTCATCTTTGGTGCCTTAGCACTCTGCAGAGCAGATTGTCAGTGTCACCCAAGGTCAGGGGAAGCGTTTGCATCATTTACTTCTGTTGCATTTCTTCTTTTATATCTTTGCCGTTTTTAAATAGAACATTTATGAGATAAGACGATGTTATTTATCTTTTTCCACAACCCATCTATGGCTTCTCGTGAGGTCCTCCCAGCAGGTCTGTCCAAGAGATTCTAAAGCTGATTTCTCAGTGGAGACATTTCATTGTGTCATTGTGCCAGAGGACTTGGAAGTTGAATGTTCAGGCCTAAGATCCTTTTCATTATTAAATGGAAGGCTGAGAGCAAGGCCTTGTATAGATGTGCTTTTCAAAAGTTTCTCAGTGACATCCGGAGGCCAGACAAATATGGAGAGAAACAGAGAGATGCAAGGCTCTTACATGCTACAAAGTGCTTTTTTCTGAATTGCAGGACCCCTCCGTTCATTTCCCTGGACATGAGTATGGTGGAGGGCCATGATGGTCCTCTGCAGTATTGATTCGAGCTGCTGGCTCTGCCCCAGTATTGCCTGAAGCTCAAGCTTTCAAAGCAAAGGCGGTAGAGAAGCTGTCCTACCATCTCAGCCATTCCTGAGCCATATGAGGGCCTGAAGGGTAAATGCAGTTTGGTGGTGCTTTTACAGCTGTTAAATGTAAAATGCAATAACCATTGTGCTTACAGATGAAGATATAATCAGTGTTATTCACTTGATCTGTCAATGGTCAGAATGTTATCCCTGATTGGTGTGAATTTAATCTGCAACAGCATTTATTACTAAACAAATCCAGCAGAGAAAATTTTGGTGGTACCGTAAACACCACAAGTGCAGAAATAAACGGTCCATCAGGCATTTCTGGTTCTTTTTATCCCTTGAAGTGATGCAAATTCCCTTAATACAAGAATGCTACACAACACAAGGTCAAAATATTATTGCACGGCTAATTATCAAGGGTGGCTGGACTCTCCCTTAGGGATAGGGTGAGTAGTTCAGCCATCCGGGAGGAGCTCAGAGTAGAGCCGCTGCTGCTCCGCATCGAAAGGAGCCAGTTAAGGTGGTTCGGGCATCTGATAAGGATGCCTCCTGGACGCCTCCTGGGTGAGGTGTTCTGGGCATGTCCCACCGGGAGGAGGCCCCGGGGCAGACCCAGGACACGCTGGAGAGATTATATCTCTCGGCTGGTCTGGGAACGCCTTGGTGTTCCCCCGGATGAGCTGGAGGAGGTGGCTGGGGAGAGGGAGGGCCTTCTCTGCTTGGGCTGCTGCCCCCGCGACCCGGATAAGCGGAGGAAGATGGATGGATGGAATTATCAAGCTGCACCCTGTCCTGTAGGTAAATTACCTGCAGCTGAATATCATCACTTGGCCACGTCATATTGAAATGAGCAGATTTCACTTGTGTTTATTAAACCGTGCTTTCTGAAAATCACCTGCAAATCGAACCACACCTATAGATGACATTTGGCGACTGCGCTCGTCATTATTTACTAAATCTGTCCGTAAATGTGTTAAAAGGTATCAGCTTATGTGGATCAGTGGGTAGAGCATGTTGAGCCATCAAATTAAGACGTTTTAGAAAGAATCTAAACGTAATGCATTAATGTGTTTCATCACAGTACTGCTATATCGCATAAAAGCTCATGGTTAAAATAAACGCGGGATTTCAAACTGTCTCGCTCGCTCTTTGTATTTCCAACCTCTCGTTAAACATTCTCTTTTATATCTGTTTTTGTTTAAAGGTGTGAAGCACTTTGTAATCACTGGATTTGCTTCAGAAATAACATTTCCTTTTATTGTTATCAGCTCTGAAAATTGGCTGTTTTACAGGTGAGTGCACACACAGATGAAATTTTGAATGGTTATCTTCCAGGTAAATGCCATGTGTCAGGTCAACGCTATCATGTGCCGATTTTTTTTTTTTTTCCAGGTGCACTGATCCACTCTTTTGTGTGAGTGTACTTCTAGCAATGGCACACTGTGTCTGTTACCCAATGAAAAAGTGTGGGCATGTTGGAGATGGAAATGTAACAGTGAGTGTCATGACACTGTCTGCCCTTTTATAGCTGAAGGTTTGAGTGCAGGTTCAGCTATTGTTCAGGTCCTACCATTTTCGGAGGCCGGACAAAGCGATGGCTGAATAAAGAGGTAGAATAAAGCAGTTGAGAGACACTAAGCAAGCACATCGAACAAATACTGATGACTGATGCAAGAGATTTTGCGCAGTGATGTTCAGATGGCTCCTGCTTCTTTTTTGTGATTAGAAAAATGTATTCCGTAGCATGCTGTGTGGGAATACCAGAGGAGGAAGGGAAAAAAGGCAAAAAATGTGAGTTTTCAGCATGTGGTGTGTAATTGGCAGTCACTCTGCTATCTCCTTTACTGGAGTGAGCTGATTCTACCTCTATGTGTCCAGAATAGCGAAAAGCCTTGATCAAGATCAGTGACCAGGGTTTGTGGCATAACGGGGAAGCTGAAGCGATTGTGGGAGAGTGTCGGGTCTGAATTTGGTGGCAGGAGCAGCGTTATAGAGATAAAGCAGCTTAAAAAAAGACTGGCTAAAACCTGACCCTACAACACTGTCGCCACCTGAAAGTGAAGCAGTGGAATTCACCTGCCCGCCTGACGTTAATGGCTAAAACCTTTATATTGTTCAATAAAAAACAAAGCCCCATTCCTCTTTTATAAGCAGTCCCTGTCGTGGTGCTGGGTCGGCGACCCAGCGTTTTGAGTTTATTATGATTATTATGGTTTTTGTCTGATGATTTGAGGTTTGTTTTGATTGTGTGCTCTGTTTCATGTCCCTGAGTCTGTGTAGGTAGTTCAGTCTGTATTTCCTGTTTTACTTTGAAGGTCTTTGTCTCATGTCTCGTCATGTTAAATTAGGATCAGGTGTGCCTCCCTCCTGTTTTGCCATTCCGCGTTTCACTCCATGTGTATTTATAGTGTGTGTTTGCCTGTGCTCGTGGTCGGTCCATCTGCGTTAGTTCGTGTCTCTCTGCCCTTCAGCCCATGTTTCTCCCTGCTACCTGGTTCAGGTTTGTTTATTAGTTTTCCCAGTCTAGTTTGGTTCTTACCATCCTCGCTTTTGTTTGTGCTCACTCATTGTAATTAAACACTCACCCGCATCAAGCCAGTGCCTGCATTTTTGGGTCCGTCTTTCACAAACCATGACAGCTACAGTCATGTTAGAGATAACAATGGCACGTCTAACCTTACTCTAACAATGGAAATGATTGCCTTTGAAATACTTTCTTAGAATAGGGTCTGTGACCGCTGGCAGTCAGTTGCAGACTTTGGTTATTGTCTACATGCACAAAAATTGCATTAAACATAACTTTGAATTAATGACTTACACTCAGTCTGGCCACAAATCATGGCATAATTGCTTCAGGACGGCAGTTTAAATGAAAAACACACCCATGCTCTAAATTGTGCGGCTCTTGGCAGAGTCCCCTGTTTCAAACCGATTCAGGTACTCTGGAGTACCTTATACGAAGAATGTCTTGTTTTAACTGGCATGGTGGGGAAATCCTTTAGTTAAGAAATAACTGTTGTCTTTTTTTCCACATTCTGACTCCAAAGTTGGCATTTTATAGAAGCTTAAGTGGAGACTGGAAAGCCTAAAATTAGCTGGTGTTGTCAAGACAACATGTGATGAATGCACTTAATATAATTTGCATGTCACTAGTTTGTTCCCATTCTTCTGCTTGTGTTCAATCTAATTGGGTTTTCTTTAGAAATCCACTTGGTAAAATCACCAGAACGCACAGGTAAGCAGTTTCATGTGGCCAATGGGAATAAACGACAGAGCGTTATCTGCATAAAAATTAGCATTTAGTTTATGTAATGATGGTAGCATAGTGCACACAATGAGCGTGAAAATTTCACAATAAAAGTCCTTTTCTGTGCAGACATCAGGGTAAAACCTATAAGATACAGCAGACAGCAGACCCACTGTGGGCGTCAGACTCATGTTAAGTGTACACAGCCAGAAGGAACACTCCCAGTCCTTGAATTAAACTTTAAACACTCTTGTGCTCAGTGTCTCTATAAGCAATTTTATAGACGCTGTGCAGAAATATTCTCAAAATGTGAGTCATCCCTGGATACCAACTGTACTGTATGCTGCTGTGGTTTTGCTGTAGCCAGCCTCTGACCCGAGTGTGTCAGTGGACACGTTTCCAGGGCCTGCATGATGCACTGATGTGAAGTGCCACTTAAATTCCTTTCATAAAAGAGCTGATGTTTTCTGCACCTGAGAGTCCCTACAGTTTTCAGTTAATTTTCACACCACTGTTATAAGTACAAATTGGGTTTTGGCATTATTTGGAACACAACCAACACAGAAACCAAAGAAGCACAAATTGCTAAACCTCAGTTGAAGCGGACTGACCTGGATTATGCAGCAGCCAGGCATCAAGCTCAGTTTATGTTTTGCTAAGTGTCATACTAAACATCTTACTAAATACAAAAGTTCATTTTATGTGAGAAACTTCAAAAGGACCTTTCAGTTTGATGGCACATTTACTGCAAGGAGTAAATCAAATAGAAACTGTGATTTGATGGAGCATGGGGGCAGAGCCAAGACAACAGCTCATCCTGAAAGATACCACCATCACCTCAGGGAAATGGTGGTATTCCTGTCCTGAGGTAAAGCTCAAGAAGAAAACATTTGCTGCAAAGAGTGGGATCGTTTCATGGCAGGCTCAGAAAATGTGGAGCTAATACTACAGCTGATCGATCAACACTTCTCTCCTTTATTTGAACTGCTTTGCATGCTAGTTGTAATGTGCAGGCTGCACATGAGATGTTTTCCGTGTTTCAAATGTTTTAAATGTTAGCAAGGTAGAACCATCCGTGCATCACTAGCAAAGCAGTGCATTACTTTAGAAAGATGGGTGCAGCACATTCATGGATAGATTCTGGCGAGTGGACTGTGCGTAGATTATTCTGCAAGTCACAAATACACAAAAGTGGTAGTACAGATTCAGCTCACTGTTTATGTCCACTGCTGCCATCTTGGATTGTGAAATGGTTTGGTGGGGGGGGCCCAGACTATCATTAATCCTAGTGGGAAATTGGAATTGTGGGAATATTCCACATAAAAATTCCAACTGAGAACTCAGACACTTGCATCTTAACCTGGAACACATTATAATTGTAGCATCTGTTTTAAAAGGCTGTCAAGCTGTCACACGTGAACAGTCTGTTGCATGATTCTTTGTCACGTAACGGCTGTGTGGCAGATGGAGTGTGGACCCAGATGAAGGACTCAGGAGGCAGGAACAAAGTTAGAAACTCAGCTTCGTTGCTGGTAGCTCCTCACAGAGCAGCAGCACATCAATCTGGAAACACAGAAGGGAGACACACGAACACGAGGGACGACACAGCAACTAATCACAAATCTAATCACATAAGATGAGTAAGGGAAGTAGACCTAAATACAAGACCCAGTGAATAACGATCAACAAAGTAAAACAGGAAGAGAGGCGTGGCAAGATTAACTTGACACAACTAAACTTGGAAAGAAGAGAGACAAAGGGACAAATACAGAGACAGGAGTAGAGGAACAGAACAGAATACATAATTAACATACAGAGACCTAATCTGGACATAACCTAAGAGGTATAATAAATACCATCAATGAAAACAGGAATGTTATAGTTGATGTTTCAAAAAGGATCCCCAAATCCACACACATTTAAAACCCTTGGTCTGAGACCCAGAAACTATGAAACATTAACTCCTAGTTCTGGGCTATCTGTTACTGGAGGTTTAGTAAAAACATTAGCATTAACCAGGAAGTTGAGTCAGTTCATCTGGACGTTGTGTTTTCAAAGGGAAAATTCAACCCATCCAAGTGATTTCTTTAACTGACTGCAGGTTTCCTCAACCTTATCAAAAGTACAGTTGCAGAACAAGCTAAATTACCACCACTGACTCACAATACTTAAACTTGCTTTGTATCCCAGACAAACTTTGTATCACACAGTATGTTTGCCTTCTTTGCAGTGGTAAATGGCCTGCATTTGTATAGCGCTTTCTTAGTCCGTGAGGACCCCAAAGCGCTTCACACTACATTCAGTCATTCACCCATTCACACACTGGTGATGGCATGCTACATTGTAGCCACAGCTGCCCTGGGGCGCACTGACAGAGGCGAGGCTGCCGGACACAGGCGCCACCGGGCCCTCTGACCATCACCAGTAGGCAAACATGGGGTTAGTATCTTGCCCAAGGATACTTGGCATGTAGACTGGAGGAGCCTGGGATCGAACCACCAACCTTCCGGTGCGG
>VURO01020066.1:0-35849 GCA_015108175.1 Pelvicachromis taeniatus
TAATTGTTTATACTGTAGCTTTTATATGTGAAAGTTTTTGTTTGGTGTTTGTTGTGGACAGCAAAGAGAATTTCTTTGCACAGAGAAACAGGTTTCTGTATTGTGCATATAACAATACAACTTTGAAGCTTAGAACTTTTGAAACTGCTGAAACATCTGATCCATGGCAGCCTTTAACCTACACAGTGTATAGTATATCTGTTGTCCTGTTTTCTACTGCAAGTAGGTGCCGGTTAAGCAATATACAACAGCTCTTCTACTGGAAACTTTACCTTTTGGACTCATCAGAAATTAAAGTTCTCAGTTGAGGTTAAGAAAACAGAAAGGGGGTGTGGCTTACAATTAATGCTGTTTTTTGGGTTTCTTCTTTTTAAATGTCGGCACAAGGAAAGCTTATATGCAGCAAAAGATGAGACTTATGTTTGTGAGCAGATGTTATACCTTTACAGCTCATTGAGCTGCCTTGGGCTCAGCAGACGATTTGCAGTACCTCCTGTTTAAGTTGTTCGAGAATAACTGTGATATTTATTCTCTTGCTCAGAGACTAAAGCTCAGTGACGCTATCTGGAAAGAGAGAAGTTACCTGTACCTGTATTAATAATGTATTGGCAGGGCTAGCCCAGGACCATGAATAGAAAGCAGTGAATATTAAAATAAATGTATGGCTAAAAGCATTAAGAGAGACTGAATAGTGTGTGTTTCTTAAATGCCTTTTTGTTTGGAGCTTCCCTCACAGACTGACAAGTGATAGGGATCATGTTCTGTCTGCTGGCAGTGAAGGGTGCTTATTTAACTTCATTTTACATCTTTCACCTTTTCACTGTTGTTTTTTCTAAACATTACATTGTGCAAGTTTTCTCTGCCACCGCTTGTGTTTTTTTTCTTCTTCTTTCCCTTCTATGCTTGGCCTACTTTGTCTTACTCTGTAAGCATCATAAGATTGTCCAGCCATTTCCAGACATTCACTTCTATCCTATAGCATGTAGTACTACAAAATATTTAGGAGTAGAAAAATTAAGAATTAACAGATGGTGAAAGGTAAAGGTGAAACGGGTATACCATAGCCAAGCATGGACATACTTTTAGTTTCTCTCGTGTTTCTTTTGAAAGCCTAGTGTATGCAGTCTGTGTTGCAAACCCCCATAGGCTTGCTTGCTACAAGAAAAAGGGCTTGTCTGTTCAATATTTTACAGTGAGAAACTCTTAACAAGTGTCTCAGCCTGTGAGGGATTGTGAAAATGGACAAACCAAGACGTAGGCCAAAAGAGTAGTACCTACTTAGCCTTAGAAACTTGAAAAAGAATAAATGAAATTGGGAAAAGCTTCTACTAAAATTAGAGAAAGAAACTGATTAATTAAAATGTCAAACATATATATTATGTATACTAAATTGTTGTTGTTGTTTTTTTTTAAATAGCTTTTTTACATATTGAATATTGTTGGAATGCTGTTAAAACAAATTTTTTTATGGCAAATGTATCTGAATCATCAAAAGTAAAAGAAAACAATCTCTGTGTTTCCTTTCCCCCCCAGTTCTGTGTGCAAAGAACCTGGCAAAGAAAGACTTCTTTCGTAAGTAAAAACTATTCTTATTTGTAAAATGCTATTCATGTCCTGTTCCCTCTCTTATACATTAAAATACTTTGTCAGCAGTGGTGGTTTGCAGCCTTTTGAAGTGGAACTCTGTAAATGAGGAGCTATCTGTCTATTAAACACAACAGGAGCCCTGGTACACACTGGGACCCAATTCTAACCCAAATTCTGGTAATAGGAATGTGGCTCACTGGCACATAAAAACTTAAAAAATATATTTAAAAATAAATTGCCCAGTGCTTTGACCTGGCCTGGCTTGGCCTCGACTCAGACTCAGCCGGCCCCTGGGCTTGCAGTACGCTGCACTGCAGAAACCCTGCCAAAGTATACAGCCAAGAAATGCACTGTTTTTACTTCAGTTGGAAGTTATGGTTTCTCTGAAAGCACTAAACTGCCAAAAGCAGCTTGTACTTTATTTTTTTATTTTATATATATATATATTTTTAAATGCTCATATGTATATACACAAACACACAGCCACAACAAAGGAAGTTCCAAGACACCACTGAGTGACAAAGCAGGTTTATCTTGTGTAAAGTGTCTGCGCTCAGAGTTTCATACCTCGGCAGTTTAAAAAACATACACATGCATGCACAGACCTAGACAGGGACCCTAAGATAAATACACCATGAAGAATCTCTTATCAGATTTCCAAATGAATGAGATACTGTGAACAGACCTGCCTTAAAGTTTTTCTGCATATTGCTTCATATGTTCCATTTGTTGTGTAAATGTTTCCCAAAATACACTAGCCTGTGAGAAGCTTTTAATTGTAAATTCTCACTTTTTAAAATCCTTCATGTTAAACATAAGATAAAGGGTGTTAAGGTTAGTATTTTAACTTATCAAACACCTGTTTAATAGGTGTATTATCAGTTATAACATGAAATAGGAAGCTGACCAAAACGTACAAAACAAGACGCTTGATTAGACTGCTAACTTTCTTTATAGTGTCCATATATTTACCCACATGCTTACACAGCAACACGTGCATCTGAGGTCCATCCTAATGGGCCATCATGTGCTGTCTCTGCTGGTTTCATGACCTTCACATGAACCTGAGTTTAGTTTTAGTCAGACACTGGAGGGATTTTATCAGCATGTTTCTGTTCCATATGGGGAAAACATTTAATGTTTAATGGACTACAGCAGATTATTATTACTTTTAAAAGCAAGGGGGAAAACGCAGAGAAAACCAACATGTAATTTTAAGAGGAACTTAGTAGTGGTGTAGCTGTCAACCTGACTCTCTGTAAATGAGGACAACCAGATAAACTTGTCACTGCGTTCTCAAAGGAGTGACACAAATAAGGGTTAAAAACAGTGTCACCTCTAGTTCCTCCATGATGAAAACATTGGTGTACCTGCAGGGTTTGTACAGAAGTTAAACAAAATGTCTCCACTCTTGTCTGTCCATTCTTACAGGGTTGCCAGATCCCTTTGCCAAAGTGGTGGTGGATGGTTCAGGACAATGCCACTCTACAGATACTGTGAGAAATACGCTGGACCCAAAATGGAATCAACATTATGATCTGTAAGTCATCAGGAGAAGCAGTGACTAATTAAGAAACAAATGCAGTAAAAGTGTCCATTTACTATCAGTCAAATTAACAAAATGGTCAAAAGAAACATAGAAGGAAGGAATGTAGTATACTGATTTTGCTCGCTCACATGTCGACGTGTGGAAGGAAGGTAGATTGATTTGTAACTTTCCCCTATTTAAAAAAAACAAAAAACTAATAGATTACATGGAAACAAAACCTGTAGAGTAACATTTCAGGCATTCCATACCACAGACTTCACAAAAGGTATTTTCATGACATTTTATGGGGAGGGAACCAACTTGTATTGATATGTTCTTGTAAAGTAACAGGTTATGTCCATTTTGGGACCATTTTTGGGAACAACTCCAGAACACTCTTCTGTGTGAATCTGAAGACTTTTTTTGACAAGCTAACTTTGTCTCAACTAAATGTGGATGACACACATTTAAAGCTCTACTTTATTTTAATCTCTTTCAGGATTAGCCACATATCATCAGCCTTAGTCAGTCTATGCAACTTAAATCTTGAAACCTGCTCTTTCATCAAGGAAGGGCTCCTTTCATTTTCTTTGTCTCAGATGTTTAGAAAACATGTTCTGTTTGTTACCGTTTCGGATGAAGTATAAAATAATGTGTTCATTATGTTGTCTGTGGTCTCAGATATTGATTTCACTGGGGCTGTGCACTGTGAATGCTAATCTCTACTGAGGATTGTGTCGATAGGCCATTACAAGAACTGATCACTGTAAACCCCACTTGAAATTATGCCTGTGCACTGGTGAGAGATGAAGCTATGAAACAGTGGTAACTGAAGAAAATGAGAGGGAATAAGAGGCCTGAAGAATGAGCCATGGAGAAATGGATTCACACATGAAGTCCAAAAGAAAGACAGTGACTAGTTACAGGGTGAAAATATGTGTGGCAATTGGTATTTTGGCTCACTGTTTAGCAGTTGGTTTAGTTTAACCTCGTTTGTTGCCGTCCATTCACAGTTTCGGTTCATCATCTTATAAATTAGGTTTAAAACGAAATATGTCTCTGTTTGCTTCTGTTCAACAGTATTGAAGTGTGCAAAATTTATTTGTTAATTAATAATAATTTGAACAGCTAAACAAATCATACTTGGGCAATAAATCAGAATTTGGGACTAATTTGCAATGTTAAAGATTGTCCTCTTTGAGTTACTTCTGGCATATTATGTAATGAATAACAGTCATTTATAATAATATAATTGTTAATCACGCACACAGCCTTAAAGTAAATAGACTTTCGGTGAACATGCATATGTGAGGGTTTCTCATTTTTCTACAGCTACAGATGGACAAGTTGAATTTTTTTTGCTCCGTCAATAATGACCTCAGATTCCCTGCGTTTACATAACTCTCCTCCCCTTTCTGTTTCCCCACCCCTCTCAGAGGGAGTGTATTCCCCACCCGCGACCCCTGGCCTCTTCCTCTGGTTCAGGAAATGGCTAACATGCCACAGAAAGCAAATGGGAGTGTGGGCTTGGCAGATCGCCAGCTCACCACACCCCCAACCTCAGCCTCTCGCTTTAGGAGGTGGGGTCTTTTTCAACATGACGCTGGTCCTGACAGGAGCCTTGTTATTGTAAATACGTTTTTTTTTTGTTTTTTTTCTTAAGTGCTTTTTTTAGTCTACAATTTATGCACTATAATTCAACTTGGTGTCCTGCACAGAAGATATTTGAGGACACAAGCCAACTTAAAAAAAAAAAAAAAAAATCTAGTAAGTGTTGAAAGTTTATGAACTGTGTAGTATGCAGGTCTTGTTTTGGCAGGTTGTCTTTTAATGCTTTGCCTCTTATTTCGAGGCTTTTCAGTATAAGTCTTCACATTGCTTTGGTTGGAATATTGGATTTACTTGCTGCTCCCTCTGCCTTTACCCAAGAGACTTTAAATTCAGCAGTCTTTACGCATCCTAATTGAACAAGATTTGATTTGTTCCCAGTGATAAAGTGCTAAAACAGATGGCATTAGCACTGATTCCTTCTGGCATTCGTTGACATCCAGCACAATAACATATTTGTAGTAGTTGTCAACCCAGCTCTCCTCAATACAGATTGCTTAACGCAGGCATTACCTCTACATCAATTTTGCCTACCTACAGTTTAATAAAAAGTGCTAATTTTGCTGCTGCTGTGGCTAATATCCTCGTATTTTTTTTTCCATTAGTGTGTATGTGTATGAGAGACACACACATGGAGTATTGTCCCAAATTTAGACCAGTAAGCTTTTTGTTTTCCTGAAAACATCAACGAGGCCCCTCAGACTCCTAGATCAACTTCATGTGTTACGCGCTTGCTAGCATCTGTGTGTCTTATTGAGAATGATGTCAGATACACAGTGCTCAGTGTATAAATAAACCAAAGAATTCAATCAAAAATAAAGGTTTACGGCAGGGTTTCCTAACACAGTGATGAACTGTGCATATTTAACAGTGTTTCTCCTTAAATATAGTTCTTTTTCGTAGAATTACCCTTTAAACTTTGCCTTTGACAATCAAGTTTGCGTCTCATTTTTAAATGTATTGCGTTTACACAAATATACTGAACAGAAGTGCTTTGCGTACAGATCAGAAGAAGAAAACTGTGTTCAAAACACAACATTCCCACACTGTGTTAAAGTTCAGCTGACGAACATCTTTTCAATCTGCGTTTACACACAATGTGATTGGACGATGACAATTGAATCACAAAGCCAAGTCATTCGGCTCCAACAAGTTCAGTCTTATCGATTTTAGAAATTGTTCATAAAAATTTGTGACAAAAACAAGGGCTGAATAGTTGCACAACTCAAGCTATATTTATTTATTACATTCGTATTCATTCCAGATATTAAAAATGGGAACATTTTATTGCCTCATGTATTAAAACAAAATTCGGTTAATACCTATGATTATTTGACATGATCCTTTATGCTATTTACATTTTAAGTTTCTGCAATTTTGCAATGTTATCATCACCGTTTGTCTTGAATTCATTAAAGAGATGAAGAGCAAAGAAGTTAGCATAGCAACATAAAGACATTTTTCTTTTGAGCAATAAGAAATAATTGATGAAGATGGATTTTTTTCTGAAAGATTTCAAGGTTTTTCAGAGAAAACTTTACGGGCCCTGACTTGTTTTCACATCCCATCTCTCCCAGGAATCGTCGATTGAAAACCGGAAGCCTTGGTTAATTCAGACTGTCATATCAGCATTTCAATTCAGTCATAAACCTTCCTACAAAGTTTACTCAACTTTCATCAGACAGACTACCCAGTGCCTCACTGTTGCTAAATTTGAGGTTGTTTGCAGAGTTATGTCAGTATGTTTTTGTGAGTCAGGAAATGACTTTTTCAACTTCTCTTATCTTGCGACACTCTTTCATAGTGTTGTCAGCAATTTAGCTTTTTTTTTTTCTTCCTAAATCTGTTGCTTTGAGGTGGTGCTTTTGCACAGCATACCTCCGTCTCAGAGACCTGTTTAATCTAAACCACACTGTGTAGAAAGAAAACATAGAAAAAAGTGTGGTTTCTCTTTCCCCAGCACACAAAAAGCAGGAACTAAACTGAAATATAACAAGATTCAAGAAAATGTAAAAATTTAATGATCCTAATGATTTTGTGTGTCAATATCTACACTCTGGCAAGTATGCTGTTTAATTAACTTATCTTTATGTTAAAAATCTGGAGCTTAATTGATGCTTTGTGGTAAAGAAAATGGTCTATTCGTTCCTTAATTTGCCAACAAAATGGTGTTAAAGTGCTAGAGTGAGATTGTAACAAACATGCGCAGTGAAGCACACATTAATATTTACTGGGAAGCAATAGGTGTGCCAATGTGCTGCTGGATTCTGGTCATAAGAACATGTTATCATTTTACCAACATCCTTGATTTGGCTCGCATACCAAACCTATATGTTTTGATGTGTTGAACAGGAAAATCCCCTCTATGCCACTGCGATGCAGCATAATAGCAAAACAGCTGCTAGACTGTAATTACGTGTGTGTTAGTGAATGTGAGTTTGTGCATTTGAATATTGTGTTTACTGTAAGAGCTGTCTAAGCCTCAGACAGCGGTGAAGCACATCACAGGGACTTCCTCTGTTCCTAAACCACGACTAGACTGGCCTCAGCTGTGCTGATTCTACACATGCACACATACACGCACATGTGCATGTGTACATGTGCACACACAGACAGAAGTTACTTTGAAATGTGATGAACTAATCAGCCTCATTACACAGTGTACATTTAAAACTCTGTGTCAGGTTCAGAGAGAAGTACATGCAAAATATAAGGTTATGGTTTTGTGTTTTTGTGTTTTTTGGTTTAGTTTTTAGTAACTGTATTAATTTTTAGGAAATCTCTGGAGCACAGGTTTTTATTTTAACTTATGAGTTCATTCAATTTCTAACTTTTATATTCCTCTTCTTGAGAGTGGAGCCTCTGAGCACACGTGTCTTGGAACTTTTTTTTAATTTAAGTACAATGTCAAGATTTAAAAGCTTTGTAATTACTCATCTTTTCTATTTTATTGTCCTGTCTTTCTCTCACCTCATCAGATACATTGGAAAGTCTGACTCCATAACCATCAGTGTATGGAACCACAAGAAGATCCACAAAAAGCAGGGTGCAGGTTTCCTGGGCTGTGTACGCCTCCTGTCCAATGCCATCAACAGACTCAAAGACACAGGCTGTAAGTAGCTGTTTGTATTTTTGTGAGTGTGAATTTAGGTGTGTCTTTTGCATTGACTGAAAACAGGTCAGCGGTGTGTTTTTGTGCTTCTTTTGCCATGAAGCGGCCTGTCAGGATTGTTATTGAAGTGTGATTCAGTTAGGTATGCCAAGTTAACCTTTGTTCACACATTGTGCGCTGAACTTATCGCACATAAACAAATGTGTGAGTCAAACCAAGTGTCTCCAGTCAGCCTAGGTTGCAGACTTGACGTTCGTCTTTCCTGTGTCGCTGCTGGTTGCAGCAATAGCAAGCCTGCTGCTACGTGTGTAGCATGTGAGCTGTGTCCTAGCCCAGAACCTGCTACAGCATATATGCCAGCTACTCACTGCTATAAGATTTATAGCAACTCCTTATAACATATTACAAATTTTGCTTGCTGCAGACACCTGGCTCTGTGACCAAATTGGTGCCAATAGTTCTATTTAAAGCAATACAACTGTTTTTGTCAGAAGAAAAAGGAAGAGACATGCTGGCTGGTTGATGGATGGCATGAGATTGACTGGCTGCCCACAACAAGATCCCAACATACTTGTACAGATGCTCACGTTCTCAAATGAGCAGTTCTTCATCTACATGCTTAAATGGTCTTTAATTTCACATATATTGTTTGTTTTCAAAATGCTTGTTAACCCTGCCTAACTTTTTGGCAGTACCAGACATATATACCCTTAACCAAAGTCCAGACTGTCAAATTAACATTCCTTACAGTTATTCTCATCTTTTCCTTCAATCTGTCTTCCTGGCCTTCCCTAAACACAGGCCGTCAGACTTGTACCAGACCACACTGAGTTACATTTATCCTTTTTATATGTAACCAGCCTTTTCTCTATTCCAGTATGCTAGTCTTTCTCCCAAAAACTCTTATGGAGTTGTCAAATAATGTCACTTGCTGAAGTGTTTTGTTAATCCAAACTGCAATATTGAAGCTATTAATGCATGAATTTCATGAATGCAGGCAGTTGTAGTTTGATTGGCCCAGATGCGACAGCCTCTCATTCCAGCTTCTAACTGTCAAGCCAAATACATCACATAAGCATTCAGAATAGTTTCCAGCACCTTTTTGTATTTGCTAAATGGTATTTCTGGCTCATGAAATTACCCCTAATCCTCTGAAAACCACAACAGCATTAGGGTTGCCACAAAAGGCACCTAGACAGCCTAAGAAAGCCTGGTGCAATACCTCTACCTCGCTATGACGGGGGACTTAAATTTATCCACTTCCAGAGGCAGACAGTTTAGGCTCCAGACAAGCCACTTACTGTGCAGTCAACATGGCAGAAATTATACTTTATCTCAGCCACAGACAGTGGACAGAGAGGCATGTTCTGTGACAGGTCCTTGCTTTATGCATTTGTCCTCGTCCTGTGTTGTGTAGATACATGAGTTCATATTTAGACACATGAATGGAGCCCACTCTGTGGTCTAACCAAGATGTGCACATACACAGGCATAAACATAAAAACAACCCAAACACACAAAAATGCATTACTGGAATTGCTTGAGTTCCTGCAAATCATATTCATACACATAATACACTCTGCCATCCAATATAAACACAAAACCCTTAGAAAACTTCCCCTACACACACAGACAAAGACACACGCAGACACAGCTCTTGCACAGCCTTGCAAGAGGGCACCCAGCATGGTCGCCTAGTTTACTAGAAGGTTGTTTGGCTTTACACTGAACTCATTTCCTGCTTTAGCATTACAGACACAAACCTCTAAGTCATCTGCCTCATTTCTGTACCCACACACTCACTAACACACTCACACACAGACACACAGACCACCAGTTTCTCAAAATGACTTGACTTACTATATGGTACACCCACTTTGAACTTTGCTTTTTGTGCTCGGTATTGATACTGTTGATGCAACGTCTTGTTATTTTTCCTGATGTGTTGTTAGTGATACTGTTGATTCTACAGTTTTTACACATGCATGCAGACATGGCAAACATGTCCAGACAGCTGTGCATGATCTAAATGAAGCGACTCTTAAACATGTGGGGCTGCATGTGCACATTGACACACATTTATGCAGTTTAGTCTATTGCAGCACAAAGTTTTTAAAACTCTGAGGAATTGAATGGTGTGGTGAGGGCTTGTGGTTAAAGGTCTGTAAATGTTCTGTCTCTCCATTTTTCCTCCTCTCTTATTTAAGAAAAAAAATCTGCTTACTATTCTGGCCATGTAAGGCTCAGACCATCCCTGTTTAGTCTAGACACATATCTGAAACAGATGCACTTGTTCTCACACAAACCCGCAGGCACTATAGAAACAAGCTATATGTTCCTTCCCATTTAAACGATTTAATGTGCCAAAAAAAAAGTCATGCACACAAACCAAAGACATGACAAATCTTTATTTTAGAATTGGCTTATGGTGAGCTGGAGTGTCTTTTTATCTTGCTTTATTCACACTGTCTATTCTGTTTATTTCTCTTTCTTCTACACTCAAACTACGTCTTGTGTTTAGCCAACGCGCGCGTGCGTGCGCACACACACACACACACACACACACACACACACACACACACACACACTTTGTGTTGTTAATGAAAATTAATTGATATCACTCCTGCACTGGGCAATTGGAATATGTCCAAATCTCCTTGCAGGATCTAGCTTCTCTGCGCGTGTGTGTGTGTGTGTGTGTGTGTGTGTGTGTGTGTGTGTGTGTGTGTGTGTGTGTGTGTGAGAGAGAGAGAGAGAGAGAGAGGGACGAGACGAGTGTATCTGTGTCTGGATCTTGTTCAGTGACTTGGATTACGTTCCTCTGCTGTTTGTGTCTAGCACTACTGCCCCTTCCTGAGCAGACAGTGAATTCTTACTTACTCAGAAACAACAAGGCTAATTACAGTTTGTGTCCAGACATAGCTACATTTGCTGTCTCCATATTGAGATGTCTCTTTTTATTAACTTCTATTGAACGTGCGTCTTAGAAATTGGGTTATCACCACTCGTTTGAAACCAGTGGCGGCCCAATTTATAGACTTGGGCCGCCACTGGCCTCCATATAAAACGTTATATGGAGGCTTTCTTCTATCAAGTAGAAGAAAGCCTTTTTAAAAAAAAAAAAATAAATAAATAAAAATCTGTGGTTTTTATGGTTTCCTGCACTTTGTAAAACACACACAAAAATGTTAATCCTGGCTCACCTTTTTGCCACAATTCAAAGTATCAGTATGATATCCTTCACTCGCTTGTGTCATCTGGTTTCACAGCACCAAATGCTCAGCTTATGGCTTTAAGCACAGATTTATTTTACATCACAGTAGTTATAACTATCCTGTATTTATAGCCTGTGCTACCTACACAGCTTCTTCTTTTTTCTTTTTCTTTTTTCTTTTCCCTTTAGTGTCATTATTAGTATGACTCCTCGAGGTACAGCAGATGCTGAATCTGTTTTTCTATTTTGTTTGCAGATCAGAGACTCGACCTGAATAAACTGGGCCCAAATGACAATGATACTGTGAGAGGACAGATAGTAGGTAAGAAATACAGTTATCACTGTATAAACTGCACGTTTAAGTGGGGAGGGGGAAGAAAACCCATAGATATGTGTGACTATTATTTCCTATTGGCCTGTGCACGAAGTACAGTTACCACCTGGCATTATCTCCAACACCTGCATTTACTGTTATGCAAAAAACTCAGATCATCAGCTTCGTGCGTTGGCCTCAGAAACAGAAGTATTGAAAAGTAAATAGAGATGTTACTCCCAAAGTCAAGATAAGTTTGTACTGCTTGCCTTCAGAAGGCACATAACATTTATTTGGCATTACATTGACTTTGTACTCACAAGCTGGCAGGTTAAAGACTCTTTAATGTCTAATCTGACGCCATCTGACATTTGTTTTCTTATATGCAGCTTTGCTGGTTGCATATGAGAAAAGCGCATGTGTGAAAATGGCTTAAGTGACACAAACACATGACAGAATAAAAAATGCTAAATTTACCTTGAGCCTTATAGTGAGTAAAATCGCTTCTATATTATCTTTCTCGTCTTAAACTATAGTAAGTCTTCAGTCCAGAGATCGCATCGGGTCTGGAGGACCAGTGGTAGACTGCAGTCGTCTATTTGACAATGACTTACCTGACGGGTCAGTATCATCAGTCATTTTATCTATCCTGTTGGTTATTACGTCTGCTTTTAATTAAAAAAATACCTTGTTTGTGCATTTGATTGAACTCTTAAATTAAATCAGTGTAGCTCAACCTCTTTTTATACATCATTATTATTAGGCTAATTTTTGTTTAAGTTTGAGATTTTAAAAAAATGCATATAGTAACTTTTGGATATTATCCTTCTAACAAATGAAGTAATGTTGTGGTTTTTTTGTTTTGTTTTTTTTTAAATGGTGAATATTAACTTTGTGTCATTTTGTATGTATGTACAATGAAATAGCTGGGAAGAGAGAAGGACAGCCTCTGGAAGGATACAGTACCTGAACCACATCACACGCACCACGCAATGGGAGAGGCCAACCAGGTACATATGTACACATCCTTAGTTTTAGCATGCTTTAATCCATGTAGGATTAAAAAAAAAAAATAAAAAAAAAAAAAAAAAAAAAAAAACCCCAATGTACCTGCAATTAAATGCTTACCTTGCATACAGCAAGAATGCAAATTTAATCCGAAGCAAATTTTATAGAAAGCTTACAAGAGCATCTGAGAAAGTGGTTGTACTCCTTCCTCACTTCCCCTTTTGAGAAGAAAATCCACTTCAACACAAAAAAACCTCAGTCTGTTGATAATGCTCTGTTTCCTTAGTCCTCCACCCCAACACACACAGACACAAATGGCTAAATAAACTATCCAGCCATTCAGGCAGACTGGCTTCATTTGGCCCCCGTTGCTACAGGAACAACTGTCGCCTTCCTACTTGGCCCGTATCAGTGGAGCCATTAGGAGTGTAAGCAAATAACACAGGACCACCTCGCCCACTTGCTTCACATCTTTAGTCACCCCTACATAGCAGAGTGGGACAAAGTTGGAACGGCAGGAAATAATGGTGAGGAAAAGGTCAAGCTGTGTGGATTTGGGGGAGGAGGAGGAGGAAATGATTAATTGAAGGAGGAAGATGAGTAGTTAGGGACTGTGTAGGAGGACGCAATGACAAAGTGAGAGTTGATGAATTAGGTTGTTGTGAGGGGACACTTGTCCAGGGGTAGAACATGAAGACGGGAAAGAGGAAAGTGGATGCAGAGATGGGAAAACAAATAAGCACAGAAAGAGGAAATGGGAGGAGATGGGGTATTTGGAGGGGTTGTGGGTCCAAGGCTTTAGATAGCGAAAGGCGTCAGTAACTCTGGACAGAGCCAGACAGTGGTCAGACAGGCTGCACACACAGTGAGTGCCAGTAAGCCAGCCAGTCTGTGTTTGTCCCTCCTTATCAGATATCTGTTTGCAAGTCCCGCTCTTAACATGCTGACACAGACTGTACTCTCATGACTTTTTGTTCTTTTTTTTTTTAAATACAGCCCATAATCACTGATATTATTCAGAGCTTAAGCATTATCATAAAACACATTTATCTTCAAGGGGGCTTTTGTAACAAAGTGTTTTGCAACAAAGATGCTATCCATGTGTCTGTGTGCTTACCAAAAAGAGATCAACTTGCTACTCCTGAGACTTGACAGAAAACACAGCTTTGCTGTAGTCACACACTTCTTGCATCCTTCCCAACCAGGTTTCTACAAGTGTAAGCATGGTAAACATTAGCTTAACATCAGTTTAGGAAAAAAAATATTTCTTGGAGTCACACATATGACTTGTAGGAATAAAAGCACACATTGTTCTTGTCAGTTATTCATCCAGTTTATAGGAAGATAGAATAGAAATGATCTTTCAAACATAGGCTTAGTTATTTCAGACATGCCAACAAATATACTATCGGAGTATGTACCAATTTATAAAATGTGATTTGAAAATGGAGGCAAAAGTGAAATGCAAACCTCTTATCACCCCACTTTGACCACCTTTTCCAGACCAGCATCAGAGTACTCCAGCCCATCAGGGCGTCCATTGAGCTGTGTGGTGGATGAAAACACCCCAGTGATGACGCCCGTTAATGGGGCAGAGGCGAGTGGCCCTCCGGGCGAACAGCGGATCCAGGAGCGAAGGGTTCGATCGCAGCGACATCGTAACTACATGAGTCGAACACACCTACATACGCCGCCAGATTTGCCTGAGGGTTATGGTGAGAGACAGAGGAGTGACACACGAATGCACACACTTGTGTTAACACATCAGTGGTTTAGACAAAGCATCATGAAGTTATACAGGATTCAGACTATAGCTAAATTATGAAGCCTCATGAAGACCAAATGTCATAGAAAGATGGAGTACCGCATATCTTCCAATAGTAGCCCCGGCGTTTATTCAAAAAAATTAGTCGGACGGCCCGGCGTTTAAGAGACCGGCGCCTGTTGGAGACCGGCTCTTATTCCCTTCTCAGACAGAATGGTGATGGGTAAACGGAGTTCATTTGGCAGTAAAATATGGTATGGTACCGTATTTATGGCCACAAAATTTAGGCGACAACGGATGAACATTTCAGGATTTAACGAAATTATCAGTGGAGACGAAAGGGCAAAATGACCGGTGCTTAAAGGAGACCGGCTACTATTGGAGACCGGCTACTATTGGAGTGACAAATATGCCGGTGCATTTATTTGTCGTGACATGTAATCAAACCGGTGTTTATTAGAAACAGGCATCAATAGAAGACACAGGCCACTACTAGCAGATATACGGTATTTTTTTCTTTTCTTTCTACAGCCAGCATGAACTTGACAAGTATAAGCCAAAACACTCATACAGCTCATCAGATTTTACTTCCGCCACATTGCCATATACAAATATAGACATGGCAAAGCAGAAATACATGTTGTAGTTTCATACAACTGAGTCTAGCATTAATTATAGCTTTGTATTTAATTTTCTTTTTGTTACCACGGAGTGAAAGCTGCCTCAAACCTGCCTACATTGTACTGGTGTGATTATACTGTCAGCTGCTAAGTTCTCACAGCTGTTGTTTCAGACTCAAGTGCTTACCAAATCCCATGTTAGTTGAACTGAAAAGTGCATTTTGGAACACCCAAAAGTTTGTTTTGTTTTTTTGTTTGTTTCTTTGGCCTATTTTTTAAGCTGGAAAATAACAGAGGTTTTTTTTTTTTTTTGTTTTGTTTTTTTTGCTTTCCCCCAACGTGGGAAAGATTTCTTTCAGAAGAAGTGCTCTCACAGTGAGCCACAGTGGACCCCACAATAGCCACAGTCTCTGTAAAATAAATTATTATTTAAGTGTGGTGCTATATGCCAGTGCTTGAGAATGGCACTACTGGATCTGTGCCCCCTTTGAAAGGTCCTGCTGTGTCCACTGAGACTGGCTGAGGTTGGACAAAGTGAGTCACTGATGCCCAACAGCTCAAGAGCTTTCTTCCTCAGCTGAACCCTCTGAACTACTGGGTGGGTGTGGTGAGAGAGAATAAGAGGGAGAGAGGGAATGTGTGAGGAGGGAAGAAAAAAAAAAAAAAAAAAAAAACAGAGGTCAGGAGGAAATGAGTTTTGCCAGTAGGAAGTTGGGGTGGGAGTTGGTAATGGATTAGCTGGTGAATAGACACATAGATACCCCACCACTGCAGCACTGACTTTGTGCCAACATTCACACAGTTGTTCTGCATTCATCTATGAAGTGGATGGAACCACAGATTCAATGAGCTAATGATGGCTTACAAATGAGTGTCACTCCCCTTTGATTTCTTCTGGTTGTTTACACATGCATTAGTGGGTTTGGCGACATGAAAGCATTTTACTTTCCTTTGTTTCTGAAGGTTAATGTGGGTGGGTTACTTTCAGAGCATGCACAAACCTTTAAGTGAAATAAGGCAACTAGGATGCATCGGCGAACTGTCCGCAAGGAAAAGCATTCATGGAAGTCTTTGATAAATTTCCCTCACATTTTATTTTTTCCATCCCCTTGGGATACGCCTACTGGAGATTGAAGAGGAACTAATTGATTACATTGGCACACACCTTAAGAAACTCTTAGGTCAACAGTGTCCCAGCAGTTTGGCTGTCACATAAATTATAAACAGACTTCTCCTACTCCAGAATATACAAACTCCCTATCCTTGCTTATACCCATGTAGACTACAGAATATCGGTCCCAGAAACAGTCATAAGCTTTCTTCTGTGCTCTTTCTGTGGCCTTTTTTGACAAATGAATCTCCTCTCTGTTTTAGAACAAAGAACAACTCAGCAGGGCCAAGTTTACTTTCTCCATACACAGACTGGAGTCAGCACATGGCATGATCCCCGGGTGCCCAGGTAACTCATTTGTGCTCATATATTTCTTTTCATCTTCATTGTGGAGATTTGCATTTACTTCAGTTTCTATTTGATAAGGCATATGCAGTTGTGTAATGAATATGATTGTACTGGAATTACGAACACACTGATTTCAATGTGTGTTGAAATCAGTCATGTGTCATGTGTTGTCATTTTTGTTTGATTCCTGATATCAAACCTGACACAAAACTGCAAATCTGACAAGAGCAAACTGGAGTTGACTTGGTTGGATTAGACCTTATTTCTTCCTTTGTTGCTGTTTTTTGTGTTCAAAAACACTCTTATTAGTCAAATTTCAGACTCAAGTCAGTGTCAGCCAAACTAACAACCCCTGGGTCTGATGCAGAGCTGGGAGAACATTTTTGGATGCATTTTTGCATGTTGAACTTACCAAACTATAAGCCAGTGGTTCTGCACTCAATCATGCCTTTTCACCAACTCTCAACAGTTCTCTGCTTAATTCCCCAAAGATTACAGGCAGCTCTGTTGCGTTATGTTTTTGGCTACATCTCAATGTAGCTTCTGCTCACATAGCATCCAACTGAGAGCATAAACTTCTGGGTTTGGTCATTTTGGACAGAGCTGCTAAAATGACCCAGTATCTGCGATGAGTGCAGCCAGGCATGTGCTTCGTGCCTGAGTGATGTGTCCTCACTTTACACAAGGACAATGCATTCACACACAAGGAAAGGCACAGAAGCTCCTCAGGCTACTGCGTTGTCCCAGATCGCAACTTTAGTTTCTGCTAACAGAAATGTCACTCTGCAAGACGGAAGGAGAATCACGAAATAAGAACAACGACTTCAGTGGTAACAACAGTGTTGTTGCAGGTTATTATCCCTTTAACACAACTATCATTAAATATGTCAACAAATTGTCCCACATATAAAATTCTACATGAACAGTTATTTGGTTTTATTGTAGTTAGTAGTGTATTAATTATAGTTGGTATGTGGCACGACCCATCTCCCTCTGCACCAACACTGCTTCTGTTTTTAGATCACATCCTGCAAAAGTTTCATTCTCACCACTTGCAGCAGCGCATTTGCAGTTTTATCATGAACTTTGATTTTGAACCGAGACCAAATATTAACTTATGGATCAAACAAATTCAATTTTAGTATCACCGGTGACCGATTAAACAGCAGTTTTCAGTGCAAACGTCCCCAGTTTCTTTAATTACACAGGTACCTTCCGTGGTTGTGCACTGTAAACTTGCCCCCCATGGTTTAGACTGTCAGTACGGAATTTTTGTTATTGTGTCCCAAGGCTTCAGTGGGAAGATATTCTGTGGAAACGATGTGTTGCAGGTCATCATGCCATTAACTCAATGCTCGTCAGACTCATCAAGTGGAAGGAGGAGGAAATCCCAAGGTGGACTGGATGTTCACACGTGCTAGTGTTTAAAATGGGACTTTCAAACAGAGATCCTACCTAATGACATGACCTTGAAGTTAAGAGTAGCAAGCAGTTACTTATATCAAAGAGGGTTGCTCAATAGGAGGGTTTCCAATGCAACATGAGTGAATTTACAGTTTAATTTAGAATATGATTTTAAATTGTTGTTGTAACAGTTTAATCTTCTTTTTTTCCCCTGGTTCAGGGACTTAAGCAATGTAAACTGTGAGGAGCTTGGCCCACTGCCACCCGGCTGGGAGATCAGGAACACTGCCACCGGCCGTGTCTACTTTGTTGACCACAACAATCGAACAACACAGTTCACAGACCCACGGCTGTCTGCTAACCTGCATCTAGTGCTCAAGTGAGTTTAACAATTGTTCAAGAGTGTTTTGAGACCAGTCCCCGGGTTGTTTTTTAGATTTGTGTTGGCATGCACAGACAAATGCTTGCTTTTATGCTATACTGTTCACTCTGTAATATAAGAGTCAGCCATTTCTATACAACTGTAAAATGCTAGTTAGATGTGCTGGAAATATGCAGGTGTATATAGCTGTTGTAGCCTTTTATTAGCTGTCCTTCTTTAATCATGAAGTAATCAACGGAGCGTTGACTTAAACACATAAATCACTGATGGTAGTTGCTGTAAAGCACCCCCAGCTATTTGGAAACCAGATAACCACTAAAGTAACAGAAGTCTGATCAAGGATTTGACTGTAAAATAAAGTAAATATTTTATTATTTAAGACATCATTCATATTATTCTTCTAAAAGAAGTCCAACATTACATCGTCATTGAGTGCTGACCTTACTGTGCCTACTGCACTGCTGAGTTTGTTTCCCTGACATCTTTGTATTTGAAGCAGAGAGACATTAATTGCTTAATATTTTTAAAATGTGCTTCTCACTCATTGTATTAGTCCTGGAAATCAACAGTACTCTTTCATCATGTCGGATACACACCAGCAATGAATGTGTATATGGTTCACTCACTCTTTTTTGTTGTGTTGTTCCTCCTTATTACTTCCTCTCTCGTGTTTTGTCTTTTCTTTTATGTTAACACTCTATCCTACTCTTTGTTATAACCTTAAAAATCTTGCTTGCTTGCTTTTTGTCCGTGTTTTTGGAGTGGTTTACATTATTTGCTTGTTTGATCTTACCTACATTCTTTCTTTGTCCTTTATTCTGTCCTTTTTCTCTTTTTCACATCTGTCCTCTTTCTCCGTTCCTTTTTTTTTAATCCCATCCCCTGATGTTTTCAATGCTCCAATATTTTTTTCTGCCATTCACCTTCTCTTTTGTGCCCTTTTCTTCCTTTTCCCCCTTTTGTCTTTCTGTCTTTTCCTCTCTCCTGCTTTCTCCAGCAGCCCAAGTCCAAATGGTTCCCGTGTGGCCATGGACAGCCAAAACACTAACCTCAGGTAACCCACAAATACACACAAAAACACAGACATGCATAGAGACAAACTATGCTTGCACATAATCTGCAATGTACAGATAAACTTTCCAAAGGGCACATAGGTTTTCATACTATACACACACAGACCTGCACTGATATAATGCCATGAGAGAACATGGCATCCAAAGGGCTCGGAGCATGTCTGCTTGTGTTATTGTAAACATGTGCAAAGTTTTTTTCTCAAGGTTACCTTTCAACTGGATGCCGTGCAGCTTTTAAACACACACTCTCTGGCCTGCTGTCCATATCGGAGAACTGTCAGTTCATCTTTCATTATGCTCCTCTTGTCTGTCAGCAGCCTGCTTCCATGGAAGATCAGCTCTTAGTACACCGATCCAGTGAAGCCAAACCTCACTCACGAAAAATACTAAACGCATGTTAGCAAAGCAGCTGCTAGCTTAGCGCAAGGCCTTTTATTCTTCAGCAAAAGACGCAGGCCGGATGCATAATTTAGTGAAAATTACAGCAAAATTGTCTGTGGTATTTTTGTAGACATGACAGACTAAATTTTAGGAAGTATTTTGGCTGTCAGGGAGGTCTCTTTACTTTTCGACTTTCAGCATGTGCAGCGGGGATTATTAGAACAAGAGGAGCATACAGAGAGTTGTAGGGATTTTTTCCGCCTTTGCTTTTTTTTGGTAGAAAATCTTAGTCAAAACCTCTTGCAATAATAGCGGCTGGCACGATAGACATGTTTGGGAAATCAACATCTGGTCATTTGGTCAAATAGTATCCATATGTGTCAGAACAGCCTCTGGTTGTGATTTGAAGCTCAGCTATGTTATCCACAGTCAGCATCGTTAACCGCTTGTCTGACTCCTTATTAGGTGAGACTTGAGTCCAGACAACATTGTAGCTTTGAAAAATGAATAAGCTGTCATTTGTACTGCAGCTTTTGCACTGATACACATGAAAATAATGAAAAAAGCAGCTGGATAGTGTTTGCAAGTTTGATTCCCACCTGGTATCCAGTAAGGGACCTGGTTAGACCCCCCCTTCTAAAACCACGCCCTGGAATGGCGCGGCCAAGTCTGCAGCCTGTCTGCAGCTCGGACACAAGCATTTTGTGTATGTGACAAATAAAATTTGAATTTGAAAATAAAACTGAAAGATGATCAGTTTTGTAATTTTGTGTCACAGTTCCACTCTGCCAAAATATGATGAGGCGTATGTGTAATATCCAAATGTTATTGTATGTAAAAGTAAGCACTTTTTATTTGTATTTTTTATTAGGCACAATTACAGAGGGGGAAAAAAGTTTGTAGTGCCTAGTCAAATACTGGCTGGATCACATTTTTAATTGGGCTTTAAGACTTTGGCATGTGATGGTCCAGTGGTATCTTCTCATGTAAAACAGCACAGTTGTAAAAACAATTTCAGCTCAGATATTATCTGCTGCCTTAAAGCTGCTCCTTTATGTCTGACCATAACCAAAAACTGGCAACATTGCTTTTAATTACTAACCTGATGTACTCAAGCAGAAAAGTCACAGTGGCAGGAAAAAGTAAATGCACTTCACAATCAGTGTTTTATTTAATTTTGTTTCTTTTTTGTTTCTTTTTTTTTTTGGAAATGGGAATGTATTTGGTATTAGTCACTTTTTTACTTTTGGCAATGAAACACAAAATTTTCTTGGTTGTGATAAATGTTGAACTGCTTACTGGGTGAAAGGCTGAACTGTGATGTCATGTACATAAACAACAGCAGGCGGTAATACAGAGGCCACATGCACCGATGCATGAATGCCACAACAGGCTGTTTACACATATTGCGTGAGTGAAG
This sequence comes from Pelvicachromis taeniatus, assembly GCA_015108175.1. Taxonomy (NCBI): domain Eukaryota; kingdom Metazoa; phylum Chordata; class Actinopteri; order Cichliformes; family Cichlidae; genus Pelvicachromis; species Pelvicachromis taeniatus. The sequence continues at coordinate 20,875 of VURO01020066.1, forward strand.
CAGATTCGTCGAAACATTTGGAAGTATCAGCCTCGTTAAGTTTCTGTCTACTAAGCTGGTATGTGGAGAGTAGCAGAAAAACCAGTCTAACCACTACCAGCCTTTTTGTTCTACGTGTCCTCCTCCTTGCTGTTTATTTTTCTTTTAATCCCCATTGTGCTTCCACCTTGAACGTTTCTGTCCTGAAAAGGTGTCGGATTTTTCTGCTGACTTTGTGCCAGGACCCATTTCTTTTATTGTTGTCAGGATTTAAAGATATAATATGTAGCATTTTCTTTGAAAAATCTGTAAACTGAAAAGCAAGCTGTTTCAGTCGTCACTCATGATCCTTATGTAGTGACCTCTACTTTCATTTCACCAGGTGCCTCTTGTCTTTCACACGCTCTTGGCGGAGAAAGGGCTTCATTGCTATTTACAAACAATATTGCTATATATTATATCTACTTTTAAGAATATTTAACCCCCAAACTGGGTTTAAGGTATTATCGAAATACCTTATTTAATGTTGGCCGATCTCTTCTTCAAGGTCATCTTCTTATGCATACCCAGACGGCTTCCAGTACAGCTACTGTGTTTCGATCTCTCCCTAGGAGGCCTGAAATGATGACATGAACTGTGCGATTTCAGATTAAATGAAAAATCAACTGACACGTCACGTCTAAGATGATTACGGGTGATGAGAGGTCAGTCTCCTGCTTCAACAGAGCAGTCCACAGTTCCCAAACTTGAATGCAGTATCACAGGGGAGGAGTAGGACCAGGAGCATGCTCCTCAGTTTATTTATTTTTATCTTCATTGAGTTGTGCAATATGAAGTCATCGCCCACAGGGTCATACTGTTAATGCCAGGCTGTACTGTAGCATCTTGAGGCATCCGAGAGAGAGCATCGAGCAGAAATAACAGAAACACATGTGAGAGCGCTTTGTGTTTTGTTTTTGTTTTTTTGACCACACCAACACAATATTTGCCCCACCACCTGTCCCACTCACAAGACGTGGCTCCCTGTGAGCTTTTCCACTTCTACTAAATAAAATTAAAGTCGAAGAATCTTTGTGACACACTGGAGGAGATCCAGCTCACATCACAGAAGTAGAAGTGCAAGTATAAGGATACAGAAAGTGACTTCCACTGAGATTTCTAAAAAAGTCATCCAGTCACGCACAAGATGACCTCGAAAGAGAGATCATCCAAGTTGCGATACTTGTTTTTTGTTACTTTTCACTCCTACTTCCTACGTCTGTAACAACAGCAAGAATTATGTTTTGATTTCAGTGAGAGTAAAGGGGTTTTAACAAAAGTATGCATACCGCAGGAGGAGAGAGCACAACAGGAAATTTTGCGTGCATATTGGAAGAAGGAAAAAAAAAGCAGTTGTTGTTTGTCTGTTTCTTTCCACTACCACAATTAATGTTCATGTCATTTTCTGTCACACAGACATAGAATGAAATCCTTGGCCACTCAAAATCAAGAGATTCTGACGATAGAGTGGGGAAAAAATGATGACTTATTTAAAAAGACACTGAGTAAGGCGGAGCAGAAATGGAACAAATATAAACCCGGTCAACTCCTTGCGTCTCTGAAAGATTTACTGTCCACTTCACGCCATCAAACACTTAAAATTCTTATCGATCCTTAAACTCTTTAAAAATCATTCACATTGTTTTTCTTTTTAAAACCAGCATATCACTGCAACTCATTGCACTGCAGCTAATGCAGACATGTGCTCCATTTTTATTATCCTTGACCTCAGCGCAACCACTTCAGGCCACAACGTCGTAAATAGAGCCCTAAAAAAATTATGTGATGTGGCAGACGATATTTTTCTTGATTTTTAACGCCAGTGACAAAAACGCGCTGAGTCGTTTTAGCTGGCTGGAAGCTTGCTCTTGCTGGTGTACTTCACATTTCTGCACTCTGTGTTGTTTCGTGATTCAGATTCCTCCTCTCTGTGTAACAGCATGTTTAGTCTGCAATATTAGATGCATGGAGCAGATTTGAGGTGCGAACTGTAATCCTATACAGTTTGCAGTGCTATCTTCTGGTCCTTCTGTACACATCTTCATTTAAATGTGGCTCACAGCCCTGTTGCCTTTGACCTCAGCTGATGCAGGGCTCGAATAGTCAGACAGTCAGACACGACTGCATTACTGTGGTCTGCCACACCGTCTCTCGCATACTTAGCTTCCTGCTTTGCACCCACTCATAGAGTATGTCTGAAAAATTACATCAGTGTTTGCTTGAAGGTATTTTTAGGGGCTGCTGGATTTGGCTTTGCTGGGCATCAGCAGGTATTTTCCCAACCAAGCAGTAAATCTTGATGACATTTATGTCAACATTTGCATTGATGTTTTGAGAAGTCATGATTATATTTAGTATAATAACCTGTAGAGCGAAATGGAAATTACTTGGCTGGGGGGATTTTGACTTTTTCTACTGTACTTTCTAAACCTGACATGATTCACCAGTACAGTAATTGCCTGCTAAAAGGGGAACCTTTAGTATAAGAGCAAACAGAAAAGACTACATGGATTTAAGCCTAAAATCCAACAACAACAACAAAATACTCTTAACAAAAATGTACAGTGTAATTTCTGGCAGCTTTGATAGGTATTAGTATACATGGGATGCTGAAAAATCTAATTAAATCAGAAATCACATAATAATCAGAAATGGAAAATGATAATCCTTTATTTTTTAGAAAATGTCTTCATACACTGAATATTTCCATCAACAGGCTATCCACAGTTTGTCTAGTGCTTATTTCCTGTAATGTATCTGCTTTTAGAGAAGGCAGAAGTTTGCAGATGTGGGAGGTTTAAAATTAGAAAGAATGTCAAAGGTCACAGTTCACTGGCAAGATGCACGACAGTGAAATTTCTCTCCACTCTTTCTGTTCTCTTATGCATAATAGACAAGTGTAAGGAGCATGGCACCAACCTGATATCCCCACTATTAAAGGGCCCTTTGAGTCTGTGGGCTGGGTGGGGGTCAGAGAGGGTGTGTTCATGTGGCTTTAACACTACTACACTTAGTCAACACTCATTATATCCCACCTGTGCAAGCTGCAGTGTAAAAAGCAGCAAGTAAACTTTCTCACACGGAGACGTGCAGCTCTGCACACACGGCCTGCGAGTACAGAGAGGGGGGGATAGAAGGCTATCATGACTCTGCCAGTTCAGGTGCGGGTCATCCAGTTTGTGAAAATGTTTGCGTCTTAATTTCTTGACCTTTACAGCCTCTTTTTCCTGTTCCCTCTAGCATGGAATAACAATAACACAATCCTTTGTCTTTTAGATTGAATTTGAAAGTTTAGATTTCTCCCCACTCATCATATTTCACAGTTGTCACATCGGTAAGAACCATTTCTCCTTTTTGGCTCGGGGAAAGATTTTCAGTTTTGCTGTGCTTGTATTTTCTATATTTACCATCAAATATGCAGAGTTTGTCCCATTTGGAAACTTGAGACAGTGAACTATGGCGAAACTTATTTTTAATTGCACTTTGCCCTCAAGAAGAAAAAGTGCGCCGAAATTACGCTTTATTATATGGTTCTTGAGTCCTCGAGCCAAAAGCAACTCATTCCGTTTTGTTTTAAGGCATCTTTTCTTCCCCTCCTCCTTCCTAAAAGTGGTTTTCAAGACTGCTGTGCTGCAGTCTTACCCTTTCTTTGACATGCTAGGAGCCCCAGAGCCTGCCAATAAAATAAATAGCTGCGGAGTTGATTATACAGGGATACACTGGTGAAACACTGTACCCGTTTAGCTTGGAAAGCCCTCATAGATAGACGGGCCTTTTTCAACCCACTGATCCCAACAACCCAAGTGTACAGTGAGTGTTGGAATAAGTGGGTGGATATGTGCCGCTGCCTTGGAGAAGGCCTCTCCTTCTCTTTCTTTTATGTTTCAATTCATGCCGCTTGGTGTGCTGTCTTTGTTTAGTCAACAGCAGCCATGACACTCCCAGCAGAGGACAGTAGCTTCTTTTAAAGCAGTCGTCTGCTGCCTGCATGTCTCCTCGCAGGAAAATGAGGGCTGCTGCCCTGCTCAAGGGAGAGATGGAGTTTGTTTTTACGAGGCCCACCCAGGCATCTCCCCACCAAAACCACAGTGAGGGCTGGAGGAAGTTAGAACATGAATACTCACCATGGCTCACGTTCCATAGGCTGTATCTAAATATTTCTTAGAACATAGAAGCTCTGAAAACGAAGGGGGCAAAATAAGATGAAGGTCAGCATTTAAGTGCCTCAGTGTTAAATTCCACCTTCCTCACAATAGACCTTGTGGTCTCAAAACTGCGAGGCTGCCGCATAAACATGAACTGAAGGCATTAATTGGAATTATCGTTAACTGCATTTGAAAATGGGCAGTTTTGTATTTTGTGTTAGGATTCAAGGGTTTTTATTGTCAACAAGAATAACACACATTGACAGAAATATACAAAAATGAAAAATCTATTTAGAGTTCCTAAAAAGTTTATTCTGTTCATGTGGATGTAGCGTTTTCAGTGGGAGAAACGTTTCGTCACTCATCCAAGTGACTTCTTCAGTCGTCTTGAGCATGCATCAAGATATTTAGCGTTTAAGTAAGAAAATGACAAAAATGAAGGAAATATAAAAACTTTCCAGTCTGTTTCTAATCAGACCAGGAGAGGTGCTATCAGGATGGCGAAACTATGGTTTTTTTTTTTTTGTTTGTTTGTTTGTTTGGTTTTTTTAGTCTGCCATCCAAATTCAGAGCAAAATTAGAGGTTGGCTTTATAAAATCCAAATAATTAATCTGACTGCAGGTTTAGAGTTGGCAGTAGAAGTTAAAGCAGGAGAAAAAATAAGGGCCTCAATGTTTTCTAAAATGGTATATTGATGGTCTCATAGTTAACAAACTCTAACTCTGTCTTGACGTTGACGTTGCCCTTTCTGGCAGATTTTTTTTTTAGCACTAGTCCCTCCCTCCCTCCTGTCCTGGTCATTAAAGGCTGCAGTCGGCTTATGTCATAATGACGTCACCGATCAGTGTATGTGGATGTAGCCAGTTGTTTAAGCACGTCAGTGCCTTTTAGAATTAAAGTGAAGTTGTTGATAATGAATCGTCCTGTAACCGCTCTCAGTTTCTGTCTCTACAGAGAGGATGTAAAAGTATCCTACTTTTGTTCTTGTTCCTGGGCTATTTTTTTTCCCTCCCAGATGTGAAGATCCATATTCACATATGATCCATATCTGTAGCTCCAGGCGTGAGGACATGTATGAAAATGAATTTAGCTTGAATTGTATGGAAGGGGAGGGGTAGCTCTGCAGGCTAGATGAAAGCTCAGGTTGTGCTTGTTGGTGGGCAGTGATACCTACTGGGAACCACTGACTTCTCTAGCTTTGAAACAGGAAGTAAAGATTTGTGGGATGGAGTGTTTTTCAAAGCAGTAGGTGAAGTTAGACGTGAAGAGGAAAAGAACACATCAACTGATTGGTCCAGTTGAGCTCGCCAGAGGCGCCAGCTACTTTTACACCACTGTCCTGTCTAAACCCCCACCCCCGTTCTCTCTCGCTCTCTCTCTCTCTCAGTGTCTGTTTGGGTCTCTCTGCTTACTCAGGGTTTATCTCCCTCACCCTCTTTCCTGGTGGTGATATTTACCAAATGTCTGGGCAAAGGTTCAGCCTGTCCACAGGTCTGGATTAGATTTGCTCAGGACTTAAAGCTCTGTTTAGCACTCTTTGCTTTAAGACCAGTGAAGCGGGTGAGGGCTGCAGAGGGAATTTCTTACAAAACTCCCTGGTCCTGTGGTTAGTGGATGGCGGAGTTAGGGAATTCCCTACCAGACATATCTCCTCTGTCTTTGTATAAACAACATCTGCACAATCACACAATAGTAGTTTGCTTTCAGCAAAGAACATCTAAGGACAAACATTTTAAAATGAACTGATGGTTCATACTGACAAACTGCTGTTCTCTTCTTTCCCCCCTGCTTTTCTTTTATGCCCTCCCTCCATCTATTCCCATGCTCTTCTCCCTTTCCTCCATTCTCTACTGATCATCTCACCTCCTTCAGCCATCCGACTCAGTTAAAGGAACAGGTTGCACCTGGTGGCCCTCAGCAAGCCCTGTCCCCAGCCCAGTTACCAGAAGAGGCAGAGTGCTTGACAGTTCCCAAGTACAAGAGAGACCTGGTGCAGAAGTTGAAGATTCTGCGGCAGGAGCTTTCTCAGCATCAACCCCAGGCTGGCCATTGCCGCATTGAGGTCAGCCGTGAGGAGATCTTTGAGGTAAGAAATAAAGCAGAATCATTTTCACACAAGTAAACACACATGGACAGGTACTCTGAAGCTTTTCATAACCTTCATGGTTCTTCGAAAAATGAACACAAACACTACCCTCCTTTGTGTCTAGTGGTAGTCTGAACCTTTATTTCCATGAACTGTACTGATGATCTGCATGACAGCAAATGTTTTATCTAAAAATAGTTGTCATGTTTGTAAACATGCCACTCCAACCTAAAACGTTTGTGTGCTGCAAACAATAACAGAAAACATCTGAAGGACGTCTGCAGTCACAAACACGTGCATACAAATTGATCCTAATAACTAAGAATTTATGCACATCATGCAAATTCATGGTCAATTAATCATGTGGCATCATATGCTGATCTGAAAGATCTGTTCATGACTGCTGCCCACACATTAAAAGGAGTAACAATGCTCGCAAACCCAAAATCTTTGCATTTTTTTACTGGAATTTCTTTCACCCCATTTACGAGGTGCATCAGAAATAGACCATGGCAGCACAGGACCAGTACTGAGAGCTACTTTATGATTTCCAGGGAAAAGCAGAACAGAATAGCATTCACAACACCACAAAAAACCTATTCCTGTTCCTTTTTTTTTTTTTTTTTTTTTTTCTCCTCCTTTTCCTCTTTTTTTTTTTCTCCTCCTCTGCCTCTCTTTTTCGTGCTCTCCCAAACATTTGTTCTACCAAGGAAAAGACATTCTTTCTGGATGATTTCAGCAGCTAAAGAGTAACGGGGAGGGGGTGTGGAAAGGAGCTCAGGCAGCAGTGGCAAGTATTTGTAGCTAGACGAAACTTCATTACTACAAGCTGCGCGATGAAGAATTTGACTTCACTTCCCTTTGATGTGACTATTTAGGAAGAACGTCTGAGAAAGTGTGAAAACCTAAAGTGCAGATCCTCTGGAGGTTTTCGTGCAGCGTTGCAGTGACCGTGACACCTCGTCACATGTGTTTTGTGGCAAAAGCTGACATTTCATTGCACCTGTTTGATTATTTAAATCAAATGTCAAACTCACTTTCCATAAATCGCTCAACAGAAAAAGTTGCTAACTACAGCTCTGCATGGAGGCTCATGTACCGCTAACTCGCAGCAACTCTGATTACAAGCCTGACATGACACATACTGGTAGAGTAGATGTTGATATAGAAGAAAAAAAGAATCATTTGAAGTTAATAAACTCTGTTCCCCTTCCATGGACGGCTTCTTATCTTCTCATGGAGACACAGGCATCTCTTCTTCTTTTTTTTTTTTTCTTTTTTCTTTTACTGTCATAGTCCATGTTTAGCTAAATAATGAGCTTTAACTACATTTCTCTGTGATGTCCCTCAGTAATGTTTTGGTGACTTTGTACACAAATCCTTTTGCTCACTAACATGCTGTAGTCAGAGGGCTAGTTTCATTTGTTTCCCATGTGCTTGCTGTGTGGTTTACCAGACATCAGCTGCACCTTTTTAAGACTCCAAAACTTCAGTTTACACAATTAAAGTGTTTGCGATGAATTGAATCTTGCAGCTGACTCAGTGCAGCCTAGATCTGTCATGCTTTCACAGCTGCGGCAGTGCCGTTGCTGTGGCAGGAGATTGTTTACTGCAGGGTGGCCTTTGAGTGTCTGGACTCCTGTTAGAGGACAGAGAGATTATTCTTGCAAGTCGTAAAAAGCAAAAACGTTTCTTTTTAATTGCTCACGATCAGTATGATGATGAGGATTTATGGTTTAGTTTGTTTTAAAGCAGTATCTTAATAGTAATATTTAATGTTGGTAGTACTTCTGTAGTATTTCAGGCTGCACATGAATGAATATTCTCATGTCTGGTCTGATTATCGAAACTTTGACTCAGGACTGCAGAGCTTTGAAGTTTTGAGAACTTGGAGTGGGAGGCCAGCAAAATATTCTGTAATCGATTCCCTCATCATTAAAACTGTGAAGCACAGAGGAGGACAGCATAACTAATCTCAGCTACGTTTACAGCAAGCTGCTTGCCTGTTAAAACACACACCTGACATGTCTGCTTGAATAGAAGCCTGTAAACAAAAAGGACAGATACAGACACAAACCTGTGCTGCTGTAATTCATTGAATTTAAACACAAATTATCAACTTTTTTCCTTCCTTTTATGCTACTAGGTGGGGGATAGGCTAAAATTCACTAACGGTGGTCAAACTTATTGAACTTTGACCGTGGAGTGAGAGAGCGCTCCTAGGCTGCAGTGTGCTCGGCACAGTGTCAAACTGTACAGGTTGTTCTGGTTTAGTTCATGACTCTCTGAAGGTGTGAATTGGTTTTCTTTACAGTCTTTGGTGTGTTTGCACAGCAGGTAATACATCTACCCAACCAAAGTTGGTGTATTTCCAGTCAGCAAAGATTGCAGTGCCACTGCTTAAGTCGTATTGTAGATAAATGTGATACTGAAGGGTGTCTTCTTTTACTAACCTGCATGTTGCTGATTCGTAGGAGTCGTACCGGCAGGTGATGAAGATGCGGCCGAAAGATCTTTGGAAGAGACTAATGATCAAGTTTAGAGGAGAAGAGGGGCTGGATTATGGCGGGGTAGCAAGGTAACATGTCCCATGCTTTTTAATTTCCTGTGCTTTAAATATCATTAAACATTGATTTATGCTCGTTGGTGTTATTTTGTATTACATTTTCACTGAACCCGTATTTGTGTTAGGGAGTGGTTGTACCTGCTGTCCCACGAGATGCTGAACCCTTACTACGGCCTGTTCCAGTACTCTAGAGATGATATCTACACTCTACAGATTAACCCGGACTCTGCTGTCAACCCAGTAGGAATTCTTTGGTTTAATAGTCATAATATTTGATAAGATATGTGATAATGTATGTAAACTGCCAATCGCTGGAGGCAAAAACATGAAAGAGGGTAGTTAGGTAGGGCAACTTGAGCTTTAAATGATGACGCTTCAGTGTAAGCCTAACATTGTTTTTTATGTTGATATAAAATGCTAATGACAGATTGGTTGTTAAAATTTATTGTTAAATAATTAACTTTTAAAATTGACGAGTAATATACCTTTATTTTGGTAAATTGTATTTGGACTTACAGTAGTGAATTATTTCCATTCCTGAGTATTCACCATTGGTTTCAGCTTAAAGGTGAACTGAATGTAATAATAAGCTGTGGAAGAAAACTCAATTTATTACTATTCCCGTGTTTTAATTTGCAGGAGCATCTGTCATACTTCCACTTTGTGGGTCGCATCATGGGCATGGCAGTGTTTCACGGCCACTACATTGACGGAGGCTTCACTCTGCCCTTCTACAAACAGCTGCTAGGAAAACCGATCACGCTGGATGATATGGAGTCCGTCGATCCGGACCTACACAACAGCCTCGTCTGGATTTTGTGAGTTCCGTTGTTTTCATCTCACTCTTTTAATCTGTTTTCTAAACGCGGACATCACAAAGTTCAGAGCATAGTACGGAGACTGTTTTTCTCAGGTGTTTCATGCGCGCAGGGGGAAACATGTCTGCGTACACCAAAATGAATTAAAACAAAGCTCAGAGCATCGCTTCTTCAGATACACACACAAATCTGACTAGTTTGTCCGCAACCAAACCATTTCTTATGACTGCACCGCCCCCTGCTGCCACATCAGTGCAACATCCGACGTCAAAAGCTAACAGGCTATTTTAGTCCTTCACCTGCAGCTTTTTAAAACTGTGTTGCTTGTGTGCTGGGCATCACTTTTAGCCTGATTAATGGTAAACAGCTTTGTTTTGGTGATGCAGTCAGTTCTGTTTCTTGCTCAGACATTGCTGATCATGTGAAGGTGAATATTGGAGAAAAAAACCCCAAAAACCGTTACATTTGCATGGCCTCAACAAAACACCATGGGCATATAATTCTCTTAATTTAGTTACTGTAAAAATACCATTTGTGTTATTTTAATTTATGTTTTTTTTTTTGTTTTTTTTGTGGAGCAAATACTGAAAGACAAAGAAATCAGAATCCGTGAGCTGGCACTAATCGCTACATCCTGTCTGTCTCCCTGTCTGCTCAGGGACAATGACATCACTGGTGTCCTGGACCACACTTTCTGTGTGGAGCACAATGCTTATGGAGAAATCATCCCACATGAACTCAAGCCCAACGGGAAGAGTATCTCTGTGACAGAAGACACCAAGAAAGAATATGTGAGGTATGGACTAAACGAGACCCAAAGACAACAATGTGCAGCAATGTAGCAGAGTTTAACTTCTCTGCATCACTGTCTGATGATAAATTCACACACTCTCGCTCCGTTTCCTCTGCTCGCTCATCCTCTCTGCAGGTTGTATGTGAACTGGCGTTTCCTTCATGGCATTGAAGCTCAGTTTCTGGCCCTGCAGAAAGGCTTCAATGAGGTTATCCCACAGCATCTGCTCAAATCCTTTGACGAGAAGGAACTAGAGGTACAATAGATAACAACAGCACTTCTTTGTAAAAACACACACACACAAAGATCGTCATCTATCATTTATGCTGATAGGCTCTATGCCGACTCAGGAATTGTAACATAAATTCCAGGATGATCTAAAAGTTTGGCTCTCCTTTCAGCTGATCGTGTGCGGCCTGGGAAAGATCGACATCGCCGACTGGAAGTCAAACACCCGCCTGAAACACTGCACCCCTGACAGCAACATCGTCAAGTGGTTTTGGAAAGCTGTGGAGTCATTTGACGAGGAGAGGAGGGCCCGATTACTGCAGTTTGTTACTGGCTCATCTAGAGTCCCGCTGCAAGGCTTCAAGGCTTTACAGGGTACTTGACATGACTGTGTGTGTGTGTGTGTGTGTGGTGGTGTGGGGGGGGGGGCAAATCCTTCAGTTTTCTTTGTAATTAAAAAGTGAGCAGGACTTTATTAGCAGGGATGTTGGTGAGTAGATTAAAGAGTGCCCGTCATGCTCATTTGCAGCTTCATATATTTATATCTTCTTGGACTTTTGGATCATTATTTGTCTTCATCTGCTGTCTGAAACAAACTGTTGTACCTCCTCTTGATTTAAGACAACTTTCTTCTGATTGGCTGACCCTCATAAACAGGAGGTTTGCACAGCAGGTGGGAGTAGCGACTATGTATGCCTTCAATGGCCATTATGAGGTTATCTCCTTTTTATCTAACAGTTGTGGGAAAAATTATGAAATGAGGTATTTGTAACGGTCTAAATCCAGAGCTTTTGCTCACAGGGATTACACTGTAGTATTTGAACCTTCACCACGTGTGTTGCCATACTGCAGCTGATGGATCCTGTTTGTGCTCTGATTGCAGGTGCTGCAGGGCCAAGACTCTTCACCATTCATCAGATTGATGCCAACACCAATAACTTGCCCAAAGCCCACACCTGGTATGTGTGACATGCATCTCCAGGACCGATCCATGTGTAGACATTTAAGAGGAACAGAAACTGAAATATTTTTGGAGTAGAAAATAATCCTTTAAATGATCCTTTTTCACAGCACATGTCAAAATCTTCTTTTGTTTTTCCACTTTCTCCAGCTTTAACCGGATCGACATTCCGCCCTATGAGAGCTATGACAAACTATACGACAAGCTACTGACGGCGATCGAGGAGACGTGTGGCTTCGCAGTGGAATGAGAGCCATCTTGTAGATTGTCTTTGTGAACGAGTGTAACTGTGCAGGACTATAGTGGACTATTTCCGTCACTGTGACGCGCCGACAGGTTCACTCGGAGCCTGATGCACGTGTCCGGCCTACAGTCTTCCTCTTCTCTCACCACCACGGTCCACGCTCTTCCCTTATTGATGCGTTTGAACAGCTGCTATAGAGTCCTCCCTCTTGTCATCATCAGCATCTTAGAAAATTCCTCCCAGACATTTAGCAACCATTATTCTTTTTGTTTTGTTTTGCCATTTTTACTGACTGATCCATGTCATGCTACTGAATCTTTAATACTGCAGGTAGCCATACACATTTTTCTTTTTTCTTTTTAAACTATAGTAGCCATCTTAACCTCAACATATAACACCTTCTGTTCCTTGTGGAGCTGGTGCGCCTGATCTTGTAGGAGTGCCACGACTTCATCCTACCTCGGTGTCCTGCTTCGATATCGATAGGATTTCATTTCAAAATGCTACAGGTCATCTTTTAGGCAGTTAATAGAGTCAGAAAATAAAATCTGTGGGTCATAATTAGATTTTTTTTTTACACCAGCAGTAATTTTGTACCCGTTAAGTCATTTCATGTCATTTTGAAGTGGAACTCGTCACGGATGATTCGGGCGTAGGTCCTTGTGTTTCGTGGCATTTTTGAGGGACGAACTCTGGCGACAAAGTTTTCAATCATGTTTTCTTCGTAAATTGCTGCAGTGTGGCCACACCTCGTGTAATCATGCTTGTCTGTGTGTTTCTGCATGTGTACAAGGAAAAGTAGACATGTCGCAGTTGCCCTTCATCTCCGGTTCACCCTGCTCTCGTTCACACGTTGGTCTCCAGCAGCATGCCTATTTCTTTCTTCTGTGTTTTTTTTTTTTTTTTTCCTGTCCAGACAAGCTTGCCACAGCCCACTTAATGTCAAAGCATATGTGAAAAGAGCACATCTGTCCACGGGATGAGGCTCAGCGAAAAGCTATTCAGGGCAGTTGTTTGTTTTCAGTCACATCATCAGTTTAAACGGGCAGAAGTGTTCCTCCCTCTCTCTCGTTCTCGCGTCACTTTAGAGCACTTTACAAACTGAGCAGGAGTGCTTTCTTCACATTAGATTGAAATATATCACGTTTCATTTGCTATACAACTACATTTGAAATATTCAGAGTAAAAAGTATCTATACACCTGTAATTTTTAAGTATATATGTACAAATACATAGCTATTTTGTATATTGTTGCTTGTTCTTTCTGTTCAGTTTAAATGCAAGCATGTTGATGTCTGTCACAGACCTCTTTGCATTCTCAGGTGAAGTTGTCCTTTTTTTCTTTTTTTTTTAACATTAGGCTAGTATGTGAGGAGGGGATAAAACTGTATACAGGGGCCCTTTCTTTAAACCTTTATTAATGTAAACCTAGCAGTTTAAAGTGACGTTTTCTTCTGGTCTTTCACCGTCACTTCTTAACAAACATGCTTTCTCACAGGAGACCACAGTTGCTGCTCTGGAGGTCTGGTAGCACAGACAGCGGTGTGATTTCACACGTACAAGAAAGATTTGTTTGACAATGTTTTTTGTTTTGTTTCATGCTGTTGGGTGTCCTGAGATCTTAAGAGCTGCAAATGCTGGAGTTTGACTGCTGCTGAGCTCCTGGGTGCTACATGGTAAAATGTTTAAACAAGATGAAAAGTCACTGAAAAACTAGGTGGCGACAGCGAGAAGCATCTCCATCAGCAAAGCCTCCATCCATCCAGAAAAAGGCAAACAAAAAACACACACTGCATGAACGGATGCTTGAGATTAAAGGCTATTTATTTGCATAAAGTTTCCTGTTAGAAAACTTTTTAACTTGGAAAGAATAAAAATTTTTTTTTTTTTTCATTGTTGTTGTTATATGTAATCTGCATTTACTTGCAGCCATCGGTGGTTTATTAGCAGACACCCCTCGCATCATAAACCTTTTTTTAATCATTATTTTTGTTCATCGTGAGACAAAACCAATAAAAGTGAGTACATTGAAATTGTGGTCTTTGTCTAGTTACAGAGATATTATTTGATTTTTATCTTTAATAATTTTACTTGGAGTTGGAAAAATGCATTACAAGTTTATGGTTTTTTTTGTTTTTTTGCACACATTATGCATACTTGGACTCCAAGTTATAATCCAACACTTCCTTCTATTTACCAAATAGTTATTGGACTAAATATTTTTCTTTATGTAGATGACATATTTAGACTCACATGTATGTTTGTTCAGTGCACAAAGTCCGCGTCTGGTCTTTGTTGCAGTCTTTACTTTTTCCAGGCGGTTTGGTCTTCCGTACAAAAGCTGTCGGGGCTGAGTGCTTCCAGACGAGGGGGGGGGGGAAGCCCTCTCCCTCCCCCTCCTGTAAAGCAGCCAAATTGATCAGACAGTCTCAACAGTTTTACAGATGATCGTTAACCTTTTGAAGCCACATCTGCGATATAAAAAGTGCAAACTTAAATCTGGTTCTGGTTGGTATTGTGCACTTAAAAGATCAACTGGTTAGAAACCACAACAAGTTAGTGTTCAGCAGACTCCTCTCCCCTTTAACTCCTGTGTGTGTGAGCGGGTTAATGACTTTTGGTGGAATTCAGTAAAACTTTTTTTTAAATGCACCATGTTTCCTTTTTAAATCCTGTTTTTGTATTTATTATTACAGTATATGTTTGCATAGTTTTTAACATCAGCTGCTCTGTGAGTTTGTAACTGACACCTGTACATAAAGACGAGAAAGAAGCAAAGTCATAAACTTCTTGTACCCTTGCAGAACGCTGAGCAATAAAACTGTGCTGTTTGGACCTAACAGCATTATGTTTTATAGAATTATGGCTGTTACTGTGGTTTTTATTTATTTTTGTAGCTGTTTTTTTTTTGTTTTTTTTATGATTGTTTTTGTGGTCATGAAATATTCTGCTCATTAAGTTGGACTTGAGTGAATGACATACAATTTAATGCAGTGTTAGAAATTATCTTAGAAAACATTTGGCTCTCGTTTCTCTATATTGTCTTTCAAGTTTCAAACGAAGCAACAAAAAGGCAAAAAAGAAAAAAAGAAAAAAAAAAATAAGAAGAAATAAG
>VURO01020066.1:35869-58707 GCA_015108175.1 Pelvicachromis taeniatus
ATTAAGTTGGACTTGAGTGAATGACATACAATTTAATGCAGTGTTAGAAATTATCTTAGAAAACATTTGGCTCTCGTTTCTCTATATTGTCTTTCAAGTTTCAAACGAAGCAACAAAAAGGCAAAGAACACAGTTTGACAAGCATAAAATACAATTTCCAAAGAGTAAAAAAATTTTTTTTTCTTAATAAATTGGGACAAATCAAGGACAAAATTAGTGCCTCGCCTAAAAGCTGCCTACGCCAGATGAACAGTATTCTAAATTCATTTCCTTAAGACAAAGTGCAGCAAATATCTGACACAGGATCTCAGAGATGCATCTGACCCTTCAGTTGATCTAAACCCTTCTGATCACTAAAGCCAGTCCAATCATCTCATGAACAAAACAAAAGGCAAAAACAAATAAGAGCTTTGAATATCCTTTAAGAATCCTGGGCAATCATTTCTGAAGATTACTTCCTGTAGACTGTGCTTAAGTATAAAGGTGATTGTACCAAATTTTGACTTTCGACCTCATTAGAATTGCACAAACTGTTTTTGCAGCAAATATTTTCTGTTTTCAAAAGGAAAATCAGAATACTTCATTAATCCCTGAGGAAATTATGTAAATAAAATGAGGGATGAAGGTTTTGCACCTGAATGTTAGGACAACACAGTTAAATTCTACCTCTGGTACGATCAATGCTGTTGTACTATATAACAGTTCTCTACAGGTGGGGCAGGCTTTTAGTTTTAACCCTCAGCTGGCATTAACCGTTTGGTGTCCGGTGCCTTTAACCAAAAAACATAAACACCACCGAACATTTCCGCATACTGGGCTGGGAAAGGTTTTAGCCAATCAGGTGCCCATTTCAGACGGACTGATTTCCTGTTGGCTGTTCAGCAGAGATGCACGTGCACTTCCCTCGGATTGGTGCAAATCCTGCTTCAATGGCGGAAAATCATCAATGTAAAGATGCAATATTGGGAATATCTGCATGCCCTTCAAAGCCGCCCGAAGAAGGGAAAGAGGAACGAGTTAAAACAAAATAAACGTGAGACAGCAGTAGAGTCGGAGAATAAACAGTACAGAAGATGGCGGAGTGGCCGGTAAATGTTGCTGTTTGTGTTTTTAGCTAGAGCCCACGTTCGCACTGGAGGCTTTACAAACAGCATCTCCAGTCCAAAGCTTTCAAGTTCAGCTGAGGTTAAGATGCCATTCAGTATAAAACGGACTGGATGAAACCACACGCGGGCTATAAAGTGCGCATGTCTGAGTTCTACCCGTTATGTTTACTGCAGGGGGTACACAACAAGTTAACCAATGTATTTAAATATATTTTATATTTAAAAGCCACAGTCAGTCGTTTGAGATTATTTGCCAACACAAAAAGGATACTGCACTGATAAATACACATTACTGTGTAACTGCGTCTTCCAATAAATCGATGCGTTCTCATAAACGTATAATGAATCCATTGAAAAACATACAGGACCAGGTTTGTAGATGCCAACTTGAATACAGAGACCATCCATAAATGCAGCACACCGGAGGAGAGGAAAGCTTCCTATGTAGTGAAGGCAAATTTTAATTTGTGTCTGCACCTGCAGAGTCATAGTATGAAGCACCATAGCTATGTTTGCTCATCTCAGAATGAACCTTCTTCAGTAAAGAAGCGACATTTGAAGGAAAGAGAGAAGCAGAAACTTGTGGGTATAAAACCAATGTAAACATTGGGATAGCAACTTTTCTCAGGTGGAAAGAGCTGCAAAGAGAGAAGAATTTTTAAAATGATGCTGAAGTCGCCTGCTTTCTCCTGGACAGATAGGTCACACTACCATCTTTACGCAACGAGTTAAGAAATAGAAAGAAGAAAACTTAAAGGCTTAGCTTATAGGAAAACAGAACTTAGCATGACTGCAGTCACCATCTACCGACATCTAGCGGTGACATTTTGAACACTGTGCCTTTAAACAACATTTCCATTACAAATGTTGCAAAGGAAATTAGCGTAAGGCTGCTTGACCGATGACAAAGATGATGGTTATTCCCACTGTGAGGGGAAAGAGAAAATGAACCGAGCAAAGAAGTATCACCAACAAGCATGACTAGCTGAGGGGAGTCTCGACTGATATTAAGCTGGATCGTCTGCTGCTTACAGCTGGTTCATGTGTAAAACTCACTTGATTGTATTCCTTGTTAGGCTCCTGTGGACACACAGTGTTTGGGTTTGCTTCCACAAATGAACTCTGATTACAGTTGAATAAATGGTTGTAATGGATGAGAAGATCCCGCTGAAGAAAGGAGGATTGTGCAGTTTCTTTTTCAGCATCTTATGATCTCATTTTCTTGCTACTGATTAAACTCAAGCCTCAGTTACACTTGGTGATCTGAATAATGTGATTGGTTCCCCGACTACTCAGTAAGATAAAAAAAAAAAAAAAATGGAGTCAAATCTGGCAATGGCTACAAGCAGTGGCAGTTAGTAGCAAGTTTCACTATGATTTTTTTTTTGTTTGACTGCTGCCTGGTTACCCGTCAGTTGTAATGCCTTTTTCAAGTTAACCCGGACTAGTTTGCATAATGACTGGATATCATTATGCAAACTAAAAGCAGACAGGAAGAAGATAATATATTCAGAGGCCTCTAGATAAGCTAACTGGATACAGATGACATGTAAAAAGCTTAAACCTGTCACCATTTGCACCACCATCATAAACATATGATGGTGGCAAGAGAAAATTACCCAATTTTCCTCTGCATGTTGTGGTAAATGGATTGGTAGTTTAATACCACTTATCCACTCTTAGATATTTTAAATGCTTTTGCTGATCAATTTCACAAAAGTCGATGGGGCCTAGTACACCTGACATCATGTGTCCACACCCCTAACTGAATTACACAGGTAGATGAGTTATTTAAACATAGCTGCATAGGCAGAGACCACCCCCACTAACTTCTGACGCACATCCACTTA
Source organism: Pelvicachromis taeniatus (assembly GCA_015108175.1). Lineage (NCBI taxonomy): Eukaryota > Metazoa > Chordata > Actinopteri > Cichliformes > Cichlidae > Pelvicachromis > Pelvicachromis taeniatus. Next base: position 38,826 of record VURO01020066.1, read on the forward strand.
TGTTGTTACGTAAACAGGCCTGAAACACAACAGAAACCATTCAGTTTAGAAAAGATCTTCCAAGGTTACTCCTGGTAGGCTTTCAAGAGGTTAATTCTGTAATGCCAAACATCTTAACATGGAGACTGAAGTCCAGAGGTTGCCCCTGGATGACTTGAACTGCTGACTTTCAAATTACTATATGACCTAGTCTACGTCCTGGGCCACACCCGACCCATACCTGGTTTGTGCTTTGTTAGGCGAGGTGAAGCTTCAACCTGTCATAAACTCAGTTATTATCTCCTCACTTTAAAGTTAAAAAATAATCTTACCTCAGATTTAAAACAGCAAATTTCATCCTTCACAGTATGTTTATGATCATTCAGTTGAGTGTATTAGGCATCTACGTATCATTCAAGTCATGCTCGCACATTTAATAGGTTCTGTCAGCCGTCTTGTGTGCTCACAGAAACGATACACTGTGTCAGTAGACTGTGTTTTTTTAATGGAGGAAACCTTTGTGCATCAGTCCAAAGCTTTCAAGTTCAGCTGAGGTTTAAAAAAACAAACAAAAAACAATCACAATGGAGCTGAGGAAAAGAAGGCATCATTAAAGACTGATTATCACTACCCCGGTGATCAGAAAGCAAACCAGGTTAATTAAAACATGAAATTTAAAAAATAAATAATCTACTGGCATGGTTAAAATATTAGGGAAGATGTTGCACATAAAAGGAAAAATGTTAAGAGTCGTCAGTCAGTGACGTGCATACTTAAACTTTGCATCTGTGGTCCTTATTTGGCAAGAGGAAGAACATTGCTAGGATTTTTTGCTACATTAACGACACAAAGACCGCACAGTGAAGTAGTTAAAACATTCTTAGTTATCAAGTACCAAAAACCCACACAGGAAGGGGACTTGGTCTAAGGTGTCTTTTAAGATCAGCAGCTGAGGTGAGAGAGGAAGAGCTAGCCAAACTAGCCAATAGCTACAATTACTCAGAGAGTGTTCAGTTCATCAGTAATCAGCACAGCACAAATCTTACAAAGAGAACTTCCTTTTCCTGTGCAAAGCTCTGCAGGAGGACGCCTGAGGAGATTGTACTGTTCATCAGGTTCTCGTACCGTTGGCTGTGAATGCCAGAAAGTCCTTTGATTCAAACCAGCATCGGCTGAGTGGAGATTAAACCCGAGTCTTCCTCAGTCAGTGCAGATAGCTAGTGTTGTACTGGAACGAGGCCATTCGAACCCGATTACGCAGCCTCTGAATCTCCAGCTCCTGGAAGTAGTCGTCCTCGTCGTTCTGGATTATGATCTTCTGCAGTTCACCGATTTCACGCTCCATCCTGGAACGCAGCTCTCGCTTCATCTTCAGCAGCGCCTGTGGGGAAAAAGAAAGAAAAGAAACTGTAAATGTTTACATAATTTAAATGATTGATCACTTGTATTTTCTGTTTAATAAATTGGGTATGTTGTTTGTCCTGCGGTTTCCATGACTACTGTGCAACAGTAAAGCACTGTGGTTTATGAGGGGACTGGAAATTCAGTGTAACATACAGTATTTAGTTTTCATATGCTGCATATAATGCACAGGAAAATCCATGGATTCACATGAAATCACATGAAAACTCTACAAAGTTTATACAGTTTCAGCTGGGACCCAGTTCTATCTTCATCCTGAAAACCTCCCACCAAAAATAATTACAAATGGCTGCATTTCCTTTAACATAAATGTTGTTTTTTTTAATGGTTTTGAGAAACAGGCTGTACAAAAAGAAAAAACGTACAGTTGATACTGCTGCCTGAATTTGTCATTTATTTGTTTGGATTTCTGTATTTTCACTGTGCTACTGCATCCTCTACCTGCAGAGCATGAAGGTGAGTTTAAAGAGTGCCCTCTGCTGGACCATATAGTAAACTACATTGATTTCTTTGATGCGTTTTGAGGTGCAATTTGAACATTTAATTGTCCTACTTCCTAACACATATTTAATTTAACAATAAGCAGCAGTAACAAGAATATAATTTACCTTTTCTTGAGCTTTTTTCCGAACCTGGATGTCCTGCCGTTCTTGTGCAAGTTTTTCAGCTAGCAGTGAAAACTGAAATAGAGACATCACGTCAGACTTCGCCTGGAATGGGTGGATCATCGCCTTCATATTAAAACGGCAGAAAACTGCATATGCATCTTACCTGGTCTTTATAATAGTTCTCCATGGACTTGATGTGATCCTGGTGTCGTCTCTGCTGTTCCAATCGCTGTTCCCTGGCGTAAGCTCTCTGCTCTCTCATCCGATTCTTTTGTATCTCCAAACCCTCATCGAATAGCTGCCGAAACATCTGCAAACACACAGACACACTTTAGCCGTCACTCAAATTAGTCCAACCTTTACTATTACCAGAAATTGTCTTTACTGAAATTCAAAAGCAGTCTACTCGATAAATAATAAATAATCTACAGCAGCATAACAACTAAAAATATCTGTTGTAAAATGTAAAAATTACCTTTGTTCATTTTCATATTCATCTATTTTTTGTATCAAAGCTACAGGGAGCTACTGAAAATGGGAAAATAAGCTGCTGGGTCAAATCCCCTGCACTGCTCCTTCCAAACACCCACAACCAGTATTTGATGTTAAGAATTTTTCAGGGCATGTTTCTAACTTTATTGGTTAGAGTCAGAAACAGTGTGGACACAGAGGACATGGATGAGGGTACAATGATAGGTACGATATCAGGTCCACTGTAGAAAGAAGAAGTGGTATCTTTAGTCCTAAACTGTCACTTCAGTACCCACCCTCTCCTCCTTGGTGCGAGCCCTCATCAGGCGGGCTCGGTGCTGAACATGGTAGTCGTTGTGGTACTTCTTGGCTCGAGCGATCTGCTGCCTCTGCTCCCTCAGTCTGTTCTGGGTTGACTTCTGCTGATGGATTCGCTCTTTGAAGTCTCTCTGAAGGATCGAAAAGTTAGAGAAATGCTGTCCAGCACAGGCAGGTATAGCCTGTGTCCTGCACCTTTCCAGCAACAGAGCGCTGCTGCAGAGCCAGTTTGGCTTTGGTGCCTTTTATTTTGAAAGGTTTGAGAAATTATTTTTAGTCAGTCTTGACAGCTTTTTGGCACCTGCACCAGACGATGTTTAGTAGAAATGTGTGGGACCAGGTCTAGTTTTGGAAATTTGACAGCAGTGGACTGTAATATAACTGTCTGATATGTAAAAGCTCACCAGGCGACTGCTGTGGTCCTGTCCTTTACGCACGAGCGCAGCCAGCAGGTCGTGTTTCCTCTGGGCTTCCTCCACCTGGAAGGTTAATTACATATATATTAATGAGACCATTCATCAGATGATCTAGTGCAGGCCAAAAACGCACCAGACATGTAATGACTGCTGTCCTACCTCTCTGGAGAGTTTGCCGTTATGTCGACTATGATTGGACGAGATGGCGTGGAGTCTGTCTACCTGCTGCATTTGCTGCTCCCACATTTGACCCAGGGCGTGAGGTGAGATGTGAAGGTGAGGCAACTCGTCCCGGAGCACCGGGAGAAGCTCATTCTCCATTATTCTCACTGCAGAGGCACAGGGAGCAGAGAGAAGAACATTTAATTAATAATATTTGTGACAAACCAACAAAATGCGCACTTCAATGCAATCCTCACTTACAAGACACCCTGGATGGCATTTATGATAATAAGAATAAAAGTTATACCCATTCCAGAGCAGATTAACCAGAAATGTAAATGTCTAATTTGATTAAGTCTTTTTCTGTTTACAACCCAAACAACAAGGAAGCAGTCCACCAACATCAAAGCAGAGGACCAGATGTGTGTGCCTTTTTATGTGGGGCTGTCCAGTAAAGCCATCACTTGTCCTGTATCCAGACACTTTTCATCTTTTCTGTCCTTCAATTTTCAATACTTTCAATACTGTCTACACGTGGTGGAAACTGCAGCCACCACAAAGTCACAAGATACTCAGCATTTATATCTGGAAAAACTACCACAAATTACAGGAAATACAGCTGATGATTCTCTCTCTTTTGACTCTCAGAAAGAAACCAGTGGCTCAAAAAGAGATACTGTTCGATAGATGCATCCCCAAGGAGGAAACTAGATTAAACAAAAGCTCATAACAGCAGTTTTAAAGGTTAAAATAAGAAACAAGAGGGTAACACAACTATCACACAAAAGTTAAGCTCTCTGTTTAGAAGAGTTTCAAATTATGTAAATGTTATTTATCAGCAAATTTAAATCTGGCATGAGTGTGCACTCATTATCCGAGGATCACAGTTTTTTCCTAAAGCAATTTCTTTATATTTATCCTTGACCTCATTACATTTTCTAGAAAAGTCATTGGGGGGAGACACAGGAGGTAAAGAAAGACAGACACGGACAGAAGTTCACTTCCATGCAACAAAAGCAAATACAGAAAGAAAAGTTGCCAAGTTTGAGTGTTCAATTAATACATTATGAACCAGTTTGTCTGAGAGACCAGAATCACTTCAGACCAGTAACTATTCAGCTTTGCTAATAACAGCACAGTTCTTGAGGATAAACTTAAAGCTCAAAGTTGGCAGATGAAACGGAGACATTCGGTTAAAGTGTATGTTTTTTGTTGGTGCTGTTGCCATGACGACTATGACGTAATAGACCAACCGTCAGGTCAGTTCAGAATCACAGGGGAGTTGGTGAATGATCTATTTCCATCTAATTTGGATTCTCTGTGCATCGCTATGAATGACTTACACAGACACACCTGTGTAACAGTCATGCGTGGAAGAGACGAAGGTATTGTAATAACTGTGTCAATTTATTGGTGAACACTGATAAATGTGCCTCATAGTGAATGTCCACAAATGTTTCAAGCTAGCCTCTTCATCTTCACTTTTTAGCATCAAATAGCAATGCACTGACAAATGGAAACAACAAACACACCAAAAAAGAGTCACTATTTCAGCACTCCCAAACGCCTGAATTCCTTTCACCAAAACGTTTTCATTCATTTTCTTTATGTTTCTTCTCAATCAATATTTGCCAAACAGTCCATATTGCCAAATATTTAGATGCTATGAAGTTATAAAGCCATTTTACATCAGCATCCTGACATTAAATTACCGACCTTCAAGTAAATCTGCCAGAAAATTAAGTACGCAGTGATCACATTCAGCAACAGGCCACATAAAGATTCAAAAGATTTCTGAACTCCACCCTCTATTTCACCCTCTCCTGTATGTTACCATCTGCAGTCATGCTTCATACAGTCAGTTTCATTGTTTCCCAGCTCTTTTTTTCCTCATGCATTTCATAAAAGGTCCACAGTACACAGTTGATGAGGAGGCCATTCAGCTGATGAAGACCTGCCCAATGTGCAACAGAAAGTGCTGCTCCTGTGTTTATCAGAGGGCCAGCCAGCCCGAAGCCAGAAATATGAACATTCATAAGACCCAAACACTGGTTAATGCTAAAGCTGAGTGATCACAGCCAAACAGAACAGTTTCCAAACCCTCGACCTCACCCAAGGGACAGTCAGAACATACATGATGGATGTGGATCATTGTCTTACTGTAAATCTACCCCAGAGTTGTTTCATTCATAAGTAACATTTACTTTGGTAAAAAAGAAAACAGTAAAGTACAAAGAAAGCAGATAGGCACAGTTTTGCTCAATAGTTATGAGAAAAAAAAAATGTCAATATGCCACTATGTGGAGGAAACTCCTTTTTAATAACAACTTCAATTTCAGTGTTTAGAGAAAAATGTAATGTTATATAATGCCACGGTGTACCATATACACATCAGTCCAAGCAACACTCAATGCGAGACATGTTTAATATACACAGGCTCTGCCTTGTAAGAGAAGATGTACTTTATTTAGTCCAAAAGTTGGGAAAGTTTTGGTCCATGTGATAAATAAAGAAGTCTAAACTTACTTGATTGAGTTTTCCCGGGAGCCTCCAGTCGTCTCTGTCCTGGTGTGGTTTGTGTGATGCGCTGTGATTTATGCGAAGCTTTCAATTTAGCTGTTGGCGGTCTGGGCTCTGGCGAAACATCCTTTAGTATAGCCTCTCTGTATTCTCGCTCCTGCACACACACACAGTCCCAGTCTAGTAAATTAGAACAAACAACTCTACACTCAACTAAACAGAAGGATTCACAGAGATGAATATACGTAACTGCGTCTTTAACATTTTGAAGTATTGCTTTGAAAGTGAAATCTTGTTGGTTACGTTGAGAAAAGTCTGAAGTAAAACAAGCCTAAAATGAAGGGCAGTTTCTATTTTTGTAGTTTAATCTTGAATAAATTATTTTCCATTTATTTATTTGGAAATTTTCTTTGAATACATCCCAAAACATTTACCGTACCATAGTTAACTGATTTTTTTGTTTAAATACATTAAAACTTTGTTTTCTCTGTGCTTATATATAATATGCCTTTTCCCCTGCACACAGATTTTTTTCTACTTATGTTATCTAAAAATAGGTGTACCCATTTTTAGAATATACCATAATTTATTATAGTTTTTTTTTTTGACCCAGGGTAGGTTTTACTTTTCACCAGATGATGGATCACAGAGATATCAGATCAAACTGATTATTTTATAGTCAGATCTTGAAGTTTGTAGTCACGCTGTAAAAAATGTTAGTCTTGCCCCTCAACCCCTGATCTTCCTGTCAATCTTCACTACTCAACTATCCAATAAAGGCATCAATAATTAAATATTCTTTAAAAAAAAACTGTAGATTTATAACTTACAGCTTCACGAGCTTTGATGCGTGCCTTATCTAACTCTTTACGTTCTTTTTCTTCATATCTTTTCAGCTCCTCTTCGTAGGCTTCGTTCTCCAGATACTGAAAAAGAAAAATAATCATTTAATCTTCAAAGGATATGAAAGTATTCAAGCAACGTCACCATTTCTGGATGTATATTTTCTTTGTTTCAAAGATTTGTGTATGACATCTTTAAATGTGGACAGGACTAAATATGCCAAACAGAATCTTTTTTTTCAGTCGCAAAAATGTTCATGACTAAACTTGACCATTGTCGTCTTTTAACTACACTTAAAAGTCAGTTTAGCATTTAATTGATTATCTTTGACTTGACATATCCTCATGTAATATTTAGTGCAGTAATACTGTGTTAATACCTTGTCATGTTTTTTGTGAGACGGTCTATGGCTTGGCTTCGCTGTGAGGTTGGACTGTCTCCCACCATCCAAGCTAAGGGCCTCTGCAGTCACATCTTCCATCTGTCCTTGCAGGGAGCGACGAACTCGTGGAGGGGAAGGGGATAAGGAGCGTGCTCGGTGGGTAGACTCAAAATCAGGTGCTCCTGAAACCATTAAATGTATATTTCACCAATTTTATTAATTTGAATGAGATCCAAAATGATAAAATAGTATTTTCTAAGAACAATATAAAGACCCACGACAGGATTTTTAAAAATAATTTAGCTTATTAACTGGAAATCCTTGTGTCCCCCCAACCAGGCAATGTGAAGTAGTAAAAATTAATATTAAAAGTTGCGGCATTTGTTTGTAGTTTACTGTCAAACTTGTAAAGAACAACAGCAAAGTTTGTGCTCCCTAACAGAATCTTTTAAGCCAAAAATGTGTGCACACCTGTGTCCTGTCTGGAAGTCCTGCGACGCTCCATGATGCTGTCGCTGTGGTGCGACTGCTTGTCCTCCTCTCTGACCTCGGTGGACTCTCCAGTTTCCCCCAGAACTCGTTTAAGCATCTACATTAATTACACAGACTTAAAATATCATAACCAGCACTCACTCGAGAACAGTGACATAACTGAGTTGTAAACTCACTGATATCTTTGATCAGCTAAATGCAAACATACCTGATCGAGTTCCTCTAGTCGATGGGAGAGGTTTTCAGATATCTCATGCAACTCTTGTTCTGCCTGCTTGTTCCGTTTTCGATTATAAGACAGAGGCTCTTCAAAATCCTCTTGTGCTGTCCTGCTACTGCTTGGCCAGGGCAAAAATAATATACAGCATAAAGTTAGGTAATCAAAAACATAACATTCACCACACTGCCTCCACATAACAATCTGAATATGTGATAGTTTCTGTTTTTTCCATAGCTTTCTTCTATTCTGTTTACCTCTCAGGGTGAGCTACAAAGTCTTCCCTTGGGGCAGTGCTTTCTCTGTAATGTATCCTTCGGTCCTTTAATCTTGGCGTGCAACTCAAATTCTCCTCATCTTCCTCTTCAGTGTCTGGTGGAGAAGGGGTACCAGGTGTTGTCCCATCTTGCAGAGTGAGGAAGAGCACATCTGGTTGTGTTCGGAATAAAACCCTCCTGGGACCTCCGTTAGTTGGCTAAGAAAAGAAAGAAGAAAAGCCTCAATTTGACTTAATCAGTTTATCTGAGTATTACTGTACACGCTAACTAACCACCACATCTAGCACACAGGGGTTCACAATTTACCATTAGATGGTATATTAAAACTGTAAAATTGGTACAAGTTAAGGCTTACTGCTTGCGTTCTCACCTCTAGTGTCTCCCTCTCCACTTCTGTCCTGACTCTGTGCTGGCTGGTTGCAGATTTTTCACTTACAGCTGAAAATTAAACAAAACTATGCAATGCTTCACTTCATCTCCAATTATGTTTTCATCACAATTCACTTGAAATTGTGTCCTTATTGACTGTGATGTGGTTTGACTCACCAGGGGACCGGCAGTGGGTAGGAGACTGTAGTCCATTAGTTTCAGCTACTAGTTTTGAGGTCTGCGAAAAGGATTGAGAAATTAAGGAGAAAGCATAAAGAGTTTTAGACAAAACTGAGCAGAAGTTTTTAACATTCATTACAAAAATTTAGATTTAGCGCTAAACATAATTTGCAGCATTCAAAACTTAACTCTGTAAAATAATCAGAAACCTAAGAAGGCTTTTTAGAGCACAATATAGTGGCAGATAATCAAAGTACACACACACACACACAAAAAAAAAAAGCTACTCAGAAGAAAAAAAGGGTGAAAATTAACTTGGTGTTTGTTTCTGTGTACTTTCTGCTGTAGAAGGTCAGACTCGTGTCAGGACCTGTTAGCACGGATAGTTTTACAGATCACGACACCGTAAACATGGCACTTCCTGATTCCACAGACTTCCTCATTAAGTGATGAACAGATGTAAACATACTGGAACAATGCAAATCTTTTAGCAGATATCATATTTTTTTTAGTCAAGTCCTGCTTTCAGACTTTTGAATGTACCCCGTAAACTTTTAATTTCGGTTACAACATACATTCAAAACACAAGTACATTTAAAGGCTCAGCAAGTGAATGTTGAAGAGGAAATGTGAACGTCAAAATGAAGTGCATTACTGGAATTACTTATGTTGTCAGAGAAGCCAAGTCACCATAAGCTTATCCTTCCTGTATTTGAATTCAAATCACCAAAGTGGGAAGTGTATGTATGATAGGAAAAGTGTAGAATATTAACATAACACACCAGTTGTAAAACTTTGCATGTCGTTTTAAACTGCAGTTCACAACAGACAGAACACATAAAACACTTCAATCGTATCATACTTCATATAAAGGATACCTCTGTAGTGATGAGGCTGACTTCTTCCTCTGTGTGCTGTTCTTTGACACCAGCAGTTGTGGGAAGTTGATCGGGTAAGTGAGGGCCTACAATGGGAGTGTGGGGAGTGTTGGACTGGTTTGGTGGCTGCAGGGCAATGGCTGAGTATATCGGTTCAGTCTGTGGAGCTTCATTATTGTCCACAGGACCAGAGGTGGTTGCTGCATCTGAGGTTGAGGGAGGAATGGCCAAAAACAAACAAACAAAACAAAACAAAACAATAAATAAATAACAAAAAAGACTTTTTACCAATGAAGATCTTAGAATCTTTAATAATTCTTTATAGTAATAAATACATTTTAAAAAGCATCTAAAGCATTTTATAAAGCATCAAACTGCCCATGTCTTCTAATACATTTCTAAAATATCAAAAACAAATAAACTGAAAAAACTGTGGAAAATTATTATTTTTTGTTATATGCACATAGAAATAACGTATTATCCCCAAAACAATCACTGTCAGTGAGACAAAGCAAGCCTTACCTTCTTTTTTGGCTATGAATGTGCGTGCAGAGACGCCCAGCCCAATGAGCTCGCTGGCTGATCCCACCTCCTCACCGTTCCAGGAGTGGATGGATTGTTTACTGGACTGGACGGCAGATCTGAATAGTCAGAACATTCAGACTGTATCAGATTAATTGCTGAGGTTTTTGACTTAAACCACCTCTGTAATCTTCACAGCACATGCGTATCTCTCTCAGATGATTAGAGTGGGTAACTCACAAGCACACATTTCTACTAAATTCAACTGCAGCACAAGAAGTGTAAGAATAATTACACTTAAAAATATATTTAACTGACATTTTAAAGATACAAGGCTTGGAGAAGTTTGAAAGTAATTTAACAGGTGTGGAGCATGACTCAGACACGTGGTGTATCAGTACTTTTGTTCGTTTTCTTCTTCTTCTTCTTCTTATTATTATTATTACAAAACATGAATATTAACAGTCCTGAAGAGAATTACTAAAGCAGTGGTACAAGCAGCACTATAACAGAAAAACTCAAACATGTTTTGATGTCTTTCATCTATTGTGACAGCCATTAACATTTTATTATTTACACTACTGTAAGAAGGCCGCTGTGTCAACAGGGCGTAGAACAGGATGTGTACTGGAGCTCAATGATGGCGGTCTGAGTCATCAATATCAGACATGTCACTGGTGTTTTGGTTCATGGGAAGAAAGCAAACAGTAGTATTCTTTTAGATTGTATGGAGACTTGTGTAAGGTCTATAAAACATTTCTGTGCTTACTCTGCACTCGATAACAAGGATGCCACCTCCAGCTTTGTCTCCTTCTGCTCTGTAGACGCACATCCAGGTGGATCATTGATGTGACCAGGCGCATCCTCACTGAGACTGCCATTCTGCTCCTCTGAAAAATGTGAATTTTGACAGAGGAAACGACAGAGGTAGAACCAGAAAAAGCACTCGTTTAAAAGAGAATGCAAAAATAGTGATTACAACTTGTTTCATGGAAATTTAAGGAGGGACAAATTCATACCCAACAGAGTCAACAAGCCCCCTCGCCAAATGTCAAAGCGTTAACCTCAAAGTGTCACAGTTATAAATGTCTGTCAAACACTAAAAATGAAGGACTGTAACTTTACTACTTATCTACTACACTAAAACAAAGACAGACAGGAGTACAGCTTTGTTCACATCGTAACAAACAGCATTTTTGTAATGTTTTTATACATTATAAAGTCTAAAGAACTTCGAAATCATATACTTTTAATTGCCTTTCAAAGTAAACGTTGATGAGGGAAAAGCAACAATTTCATCTTCCTACCACTGTTCTGCGAGCCGTCATTTATCTCCTCATTGAGATATTCCAAGAGGCCATCAAAGATTTCCAAGAGGTTCTTAACAGACTCTTTATCCCCTCTGACAACATTTTCTCCTGAAAACAAACTCAAACTCATTACACTTAAATGTCTGCCATGCAGTGCAATTTAAACTAATTTCATGATGATCTCAAGTTCATTGAAGTTAATGTTACACAGTGAAACAGTGAATCATATTTGCTCTTCTCTGACAAGCACATTCAAAATTTTAGACCTATTTTATCAACTCTTTGTTTTTACTAATTAATTTTTTTCCTCTTACCTGTAATATGTGAGAGGCTGATTTGAAGGTAATCCAAAGACAGAGAATCAATCACACACTGGACATTGTGGATATCTTCCTCTTGACTACATGGCACTGCAATATAATCTAAACATATAAAAAACAAACAAACAAACATCCGATTAACCAAATGCTGAATGAAGACCACAGAAATGTGAATACATGCTCAACCTTCCCCTTTAACTTAACAATAAAGAAAACCTAATTTCTTTATTGTTCTAAAATCTAATTTCCCAACTCAAGTCATAGTGGGCTGTGCAATTATTTTATTTTAATTTGAGTTACAATTTTGCCTTCCTCATATAATGAAAATAAACAATTATTGTTCTGTATTATATGGTTTGTAATAATTCGCACATTTCCCTTTATGCACATCTTTTCTTTTGTCCTTCCTTGAAAGTTCAGTTCACTCCCCACCAGGCTGTGGCAAGTGCACTATAGATTTTACACAGGGCAAAATCTCAAGATACTGAGTTATGAAGGTATGAACAGGTATGTACTAGGGGACGTCTGCCAGACCTGTAACTTCCTCTTACCTGGAACTTTCTCCCCCAGGATGTTCTCATACAAGGCAATGAATACATCTGCATTACAGTCCGTCAGTTTCCTCAGCCTCAGGTTTACGTGACACTTGCTGAGAAGATCATTTGCCACATCAACCCAATCTGTAGACAAAAAGGGGAAGTCACGTTCATTATTTCTTTGACGCAATCATAGAGTATAAAAGAAATAAAAAAAAAACCAGAATCCTTGTCATCCCTTCGAGTGGAAAACTCGCTTAAATTATGAAGACATTAGGGTAATCGTGCATGAAGGGTTTAATTAACTTTTGAATAACTCATTTTAATGACATTAAGTGGTTCTTCTATCACAACGCCTTTTAAGTTCGCCTCAATCGTAACCGCCCGGCAAACTTAAGTCTGAGAGCGGGACGGGGGTAGTCTTCAACTACCATCTACATTAGCCGCCGGCTAAAACTATTGATTTGATGGGAACAAATTAAGTTAAAAAAAAATAAATAACAGCAGCAGTCATGACTTGTAATGAACTCAAAAAACTGTCTAAATTTGTCTGCAATCTTTTTCGTTACATTTTACGTTTTTTACGCAACTTCACCGGTTGAGTCGACTCAAAAGTAGCTAGCTAAGACTGCTAATGTTTGCTAACACGAACGTGAACATTTGAAGAAAACAATAAAAGCAGAGCCCACTTTTTTCATCTCGGTTTCTCTCTATAATATATGGATAAACCGCGTATACCAGCCAGGCTCACTGACAAGTGAGAAGTCTCAACTTTAACCTGTTTGCTAACGTTAGCTCTAAGTCAGCGTTACGTGTCATTAGCTTTCCTCGGAGTTGGAGGGTCTTCTGCCATACCTCTCTCTCCCTCCTGGGTTCCCATGAAATAGCGGTCTGCGGCAGACAGCTGGAGCTCACAAACAACCGACTAGCTGTAAAAGAGAGTCCTGTAAACGCCTGGACCGAGCGCTAGGATCCGTTTTGTTGTGGTTTTTGATAACTGGGAGAAGCAACCATCGTTTGAAAGTGAAAACTCTTCTGATTGGACATTAGCTCGTTCATTGTTTTCCGGTGCCTTTCGATTGGTACGTACCGCCCCCTACTGGTACCAATGCTCCAACCTCCATAGAGAACGACGACAGCACCGCGAGGGGTAGGAGTAAGTGACCTCAGCTTTAATCAATTTACTGACCTTCCATTGATAAATAACCCACTCATCCAGTCTACCATCTAGCCACATCCACCCAAGCTTTGTGGGTGTAGTGAAAAGAAAAGAAAAATGCACTCTGACATTCATGTGGATGTTACTTTGACACATATCACCCACCAAATCATTGTTGCAGAAGAAACACACTCCCTGCAGCATTTGGCTCTTCCTTACAGAGGGAGGATGAAGCCCTCTACACTGGAAAAACCTGGCAAGGAACAATTCAAGTAACAGAGTGAACACTGAACTGCAATGATGCATATAACCTTAAAAATCTGTTGTCCGTGTCTAGTGTTATACACCACAGGATGCAGATATTGACACAAATAAACAGGTCAAAGCTGCTTAGGCAGCATGAAGGCTTTACATGTAGGGACTATGACTGATAAAGGAACATTGCTGAACATGAAGAGAGCTGGTGTGAAAGTAGAGGATAGATAGATGATCCACTGTGTTGACCCCTACAGGGAGCAGAAGAAAGAAGAAGATAAAATGAATAACTAAAAAATATTATTCAGAAAGAAATAAAGGTGAAAGATAAACTAAACAAAAGCATTAAAATTAAAGCCCAACACTGAGCTTTTGCACAACATTGTAAGATGAAATACTGGAGTCATGGTATTGCCTTAAAATAACACTGTGCAATCTGCTTTAAATAACTGAAGACAACTGACCAACTAAAAGGCAAATACCGTACAGTTAACTGGAGCCCTATAGAATGAGACACTGAAGAAGATTTAAAAAACAAGTTTTGTAAAGAAAAGATGTCATTTTTTCTATCAACATGTAAAAATAAAAACGTTTTTAAAAAGTAACAACTTGTAAAGTCCCGCAGCAGAAGTGTTGACTAAACACATTTGGGAACTTGCACATGATACATATGTAGGACGGCTTTCTTCCAATTGCACAATATCTCTAAAATTAGAAATATCCTGTCTCAGAGTGACGTTGAAACACTGATTCATACATTCATTACTTCTATGTTTGACTACTGTAACTCTTTATTATCAGGGTCTTCTGAAAACTCCCTGAGAAGTGTTTCAGATGATCCAAAATGCTTCAGCGAGAGTCCTGACAGGGACTAGAAAGAAAGAGCATATTTCTCCCACATTGCCTTTTCTTTATTGGCTCCCTGTTAAATCCAGAATCTAATTCAAAATCCTGCTCCTCACGTACAAGGTCTTGAATAATCAGGCCTCATCTTATCTTAATGACCTTGTACTATCATATCACCCCATTAGAACACTTCGCTCTCACACTGATGGCTTACTTGTTGTTCCTAGAGTATTTAAAAGTAGAATGGGAGGCAGCGCCTTCAGTTTTCAGGCCCCTCTTCTATGGAACCAGCTTCCAGTTTGGATTCAGGAGACAGACAGTATCTCTACTTTTAAAATTAGACTTTAAACTTTTCTTTTGGCATTTAATTATTGGTTATTATTAATCTTTAACTCTCTTCCAGAGCAAGTCTTTTGTCCTGTCTTTCTCCTCTCACCCCAACTGGTGGCGGCAGAGGGCTGCCCCTCCCTGAGCCTGGTACTGTTGGAGGTTTCTTCTTGTTAAAAGGGAGTTTTTCCTTCCTACTGTTGCCAACAATGCTACACTCAAAGGGATGTCACGATGGCTGTTTCTTTGACTTATATCACTTTTTGATCACTTTTGTACAATTCAGTGTTTAAAGTAATGGTGCAAGTACTGGTCAATTTGCAGATCTCAACATCAGTGATGTTGAGATCTGCAACTTGACATGACAAACATACAGCCTAAGACTACCTTTAGGATAAAGTACAACCAGTTAGAGAAGTGATGGTATGGCACAAACAGTACAGATGTCAACATCAGAGGTTTAGTTATAAGTGAAAAATTAAACTCTATACTGTAAACCACAAAAGTGCATTGCACCATTACTTATAGGAGGAGAATAATCAAAAACAGAAGCAAAGTTTGCACAAGTCTAGATACTGACCATAGCTGGGCTGACAGTAGTATGCTCCATGAAGTGCCTAACATGGAGACACAATCTGGGAAGTAGAAGCAAAACATATCCTACTTTCTCTTGCTTTTCTGACTTTACTACTGGAACTCACTCAACTAAGAAGAGTGGAATGGTCCAGATTAAATACATGTGGAGGTATGGAAATCTCTAGGAGAGATGGCAGTGCACTTTTTAACCAGATTGTTTAATACAAACCTGGGGAGTGAAAGTATGATTTTCCATTAGTAACTAAATATTGGAATTTACTTGTTTTCCAGTAAGTCAAACAGGCTCATGTTGTCACACATAATCTGAGAAACAGTCTTTGCTGTTATCATGTAATGAACAAAATAATTTTGATATTATTTGCAAACACAGATGATTATGTTTACTTAAAGTAGATCAGTGCTAACAGCACATGTATGAAGAGTCTTTGTACCACTTATGGCAAAACACACTGGGACAGAGGTATATTTTATATGTATAAAAAAAGAAAATCACATAATTTGAACAGTATTTAAATATTTTTTCTATGACATACCAAGAACAGACTGTAAGTATTATGTTTGTTGTCTTTTCTTCTGCCTCTCTGCCTCTGACTCAACTCCTTCTTCCCCACTGCTATCAGACTCCTGAACAGCTGACCTACCTCAACTGCAATTTTGCACAACAGGTCACTTTTGCACATTAAGTTCATTTTGCACATTAAGCTCCTTGTACATCCATCTACATCGACATCTTCATACCACACTTGTCTTCACTTACTTATTTGTACTTATTTATCTTTCATTTTTTTATCTCCTTATTTATCTTTTACTTTATCTTGTTCTTTAACCCTTACCTAACTTGACATTTGTGTGTGGACAGCAAAGGAAGAATTTTATTGCACAGAGAAATGCTATTTCTTCTGTATATATGACAATAAACAGGTGATATTACATGAATACATTTATTTGTCATGAGCTGGGATAGGCTCCAGCACCCCCCGCGACCCTGAAAAAGGATAAGTGGATGCGAATGGATGGATGGATGGATTTTACATCTTAATATTTTCTGGTGGGTTAAATTATCTATAAATTTTTTTTTCACAAATCCAGACGTTTTTTCTGCGACACGGTGTATCATTCCAGGAGTTCTGCCTTTGATAGAAATAGATTTCTGCACAATCTTCATCATTGTTATAATTACCATTCGGCTCCTTGGTGTGCCAGTAACTGAACACAAAAACAGAAAAAAAGACTAACCATTTAATACTGACACTGAAGTCATAACAAACAACTACACATGAGGACAAGAATTTACACCTACACTTTATCTTAAAATGCAATTTACCAATCTTAATTTACTAAAGAGTCATGTAACAAACATAAAGTGTGAAACCTTATGGTAAGTGTAGTCCCATCCACCCATTTCCATGTCTGTTCTTTTTCTGCGTCAGTCAGTCCAATCCATGTCCGATTTTTA
Organism: Pelvicachromis taeniatus; assembly: GCA_015108175.1. Classification (NCBI taxonomy): domain Eukaryota; kingdom Metazoa; phylum Chordata; class Actinopteri; order Cichliformes; family Cichlidae; genus Pelvicachromis; species Pelvicachromis taeniatus. The sequence goes on from VURO01020066.1 coordinate 55,689, forward strand.
AACTGTCTTATAAAGTTCTTATTCACAGAAAAAGAAATAAACAATCATAAAAAAAAAACATCTCAGTTTTACACTTTTGTCCTAGTGTTTCAGAGACAGATTTTCCTCATATTTACTGTACCTGTTCCTCTCTGCTGTTGATAATCACCAAATCTGCCCCTCTTTGCAGACAGTCCTTTCTGCTGTCATTCCAGGTGTTTTTAATGGATGAAACGTAATATAAACTGTGTTTGAAATATATCCATCCTTGCTGGATATGGTCAACTGAAAAGGACGGTAAAACTGAATCTTCAGAAATATGCTCAAGAAAATAACAAAGAGCAATGTTGATAATGATAATAAAGTTTAGCGTTACACTCACCTAATACAATCATTCTCATGTCTTGTTCTTTAGTCAAGTTTTCAATAATGGCCTCACAATCTGGTGTTGTTGCTGTTGTAGTATCAGAACTGTCTGTAAGAGCAAATAAACATTTCCTTAAGTAATTACACCACCAGAGTGCCATATGAATGAATCTGATTCAAGTTAAATTAATTGCAGTTGTTCACATTGTAACGGTAGCTCTCTGTCATTTCTGTTCTTAAATTATTCCAATGGTGAATTTGTGGTCACATTACAGAGAAAATGTAAATTGACTCACAATAAGCCAGTCGCAGTGAAATGTTGAGTGTAGCTTGAAGAATACACAGAAGTGCAAAGCTCAAAACACAGAGTCTGCAGAGTTTTCCTTGTATGTGCAGGAATCAAACAGATAAGATAAGATAATTACTTTTATTGTCAGTATACAAGAATGTACAACAAAAATTACAGTGCGCCGTCAGGATATGGACTCGTGCCTAATAATAATATAAACACCAACAGGGGAATAAAAAATGTATAGAACAGTAATTAATAAGGAAGTAGTATTGATAAACATTTACATAATAGATATTGTACATTAAAAAAAAGCCTTGTGTTTATTGGATTTTGAGTTCAGTGTGGTTACAGTGCTAGGGCAAAAGCTGATCAGGAAACCTTTGGTGTGACTGTTTATGCATCTGTATCTCTTACCAGATGTGTATTAGCAGACTGATAAAAGGGCGTTAGCTGGTGTGCTAAAACCACAAAGATTGCACATGTAAAAGGTTAAAAACAGGAACCACAGAAATGCCTATTTAAAGACTAAATATTGACTGCATTCATTTCCTGGTTTGTCAGTAGTACCTGAAGAGCAAGTTAATGACACATCTGTTTGAACAACACCAGTTAATCTGAAACACCGGGGTTTCAGGGTACAGAAGTCAGGAAGGGAGCTGACAGCTGGGGCTAGTAGGGAGGGGACCAGCGGGCTGCAATACTGACTCGGTTTATTTCCTGTTTTGTCGTTAGGGGCTGCTGAAAAGCAAGTGTATGAAACATCTGTTTGACCAACACCTGGACTGTATTTAACATTTACCTGAGCATATCTGGCGCCCAATAATCCAGTCCTAACTATAAGCTTTATCAAAAGGGGAAGTTTTAAGCCTAATCTTAAAAGTAGAAAGTATGTCTGTCTCCCAAATCCAAACTGGAAGCACAGATGAGGGCCCTGAAAGCGGAAAGCTCTGCCTGCAATTCTTCTTTCTCCCTCCTTTTATGTGAGGAGCAGGATTTTAAATATAACAAGGAGGCAATGAAGCAAAGCCAATATGGGAGAAATATGCTCTCAAGAGTCTCTCTCAATACTCTTGCTGCAGCATTTTGGATCAACTGAAGGCTTTTCAAGGATTTTTTAGGACATCCTGATAATAACATGGATGAACTGGTTTTTCAGCATCACCTTGATGTTTCTAATTTTAGAGATATTGCACAAATGGAAGAAGGCAGTCCAACATATTTGTTTAATATTTGCATTGAAGGACATGTGCTGGTCAAAAATGACTTCAAGGTTTCTCACAGTGTTACTGGAGCCACGGTAATGCCATCAAGAGTAAGAATCTGGTTAGATGCTATATTTCAAAGATTTTCAGGGCAGAGTACAATAACCTCAGTTTTATCTAAATTTAGAACAAGAAAGCCCTGATACTGTGTTCTTTAAAAGGAAAAACTTTTTTATAATGTATTAAATAATTGTAATAGTGTTACTGGTTGAAAAAAAACAACAACCTTGAATGTGGGTTATTTCCTAATTGTTTTTTTGTTTTGTTTTATTAATTAAATACTTCACCAAGAATATCCACCAAGGTGGGCTTTTTAAAGCATACTCATACTCAGAACTACAATAAAACATATATGACATGACAGACAGCATGAAAATCTTATAAATAAATGGAATTACTTACTTCTGGTTGAAGTATCAGCTCCATTTTCACAATCCATGTCAGATTTGCCTTTAAGAACAAACTTATTTTGATGGGGTATGACAAACACATATAGTGAGTGCGGAACGAATTCTTAGCTTGCTCCCACCCACCCTCCCAACAAAAAACATCTGTGGTTTTCCTCTTCCTGCTATTTGTCTTGAGGTTTCTTTATGCACTAGGAAATAAGTCAGTTTTCGTCATGGTCCCTGGTTCCTCTATGTTGAAATGCCTTTTCTGTCTCTTCCCCTTTTGCTCTGTTTCCTGTAGGTTTGATTAGATTGGATTAGATTAGATTAGATAAAATTTTATTAATCCCTCAGGTGGGTTCTCTGGGAAATTCAGTTTCCAGTAGCAGAACACTGACAGTAGTTGCATATCACAAAGTTAGAGAGAGAGAATACGAACACAAGCATAAATATAGCATATATATACATATACACATATAAATATAGAATATATAATAAGAATAAATAAGAATAAATAGGAATACCAGTGAAATATACTCATGAGATGTAGGTAGCCAAAGTCTTTTGCACACTTCAATTATTGTAAGTCTATTGCACAGTGAAAAAACACTGCAGCTTAGTGGTTCCCGCCCTCCTTTGTCCTCCTGCCCCCCCCCCCCCCCCCCCCCCCCCCCCCCCCCCCCACCGCCCCCCCGCCCACCCCCCCCCCCCCCCCGCCCCCCCCGGCGGGC
>VURO01020068.1:0-10981 GCA_015108175.1 Pelvicachromis taeniatus
TGACCGCTATCCTGCTGGGACTTTAGTGTTTGACCAGTTCAGACAAGAAGCATCAATGAGTCGTCTATAGTCTTATAGTCAGAAGATCTTACAGGTGTGCTTCATATGGACAGTTTACCTGGTGGATGCATGGCTGCTAGCGTACGTAGCCATCCCATCATGTGCAGTAAACAACATAAGGACAGCCTATCCAGACCCAGGTGGCATATATACAGGATTACAGCTGCTGATCATGTAGAGGTCCATGAGGCGTGGACACATGTTAATGACATATAGTTACATTCTTACTGTCTCCTTCTAAATCTACTACGTAGCTGATACCACAACTTATATACGTCATCGTCCCAGAATGCATTGTGTGCGCAAAAACATGGCGGCTCCCATGGAACCAAAACCGTTTTAAACAACAAAGATTTAATGAATAACGGAAACATTGTCGTTATTTTGAAGTCTGTTTGTATGTCGTGGAGATCATTTGTTACACATTTAGAGGAACTTGTCATGATAGTCGGGGTTCCCTTTAAGAGTGGATATATGACAATAAAGAAAAGTGTAATGTCACAGTTAAGATTGTTTGTTACACTTCATGTAGTGTTTCCGGCTCTCCTGTCTGACCTGGGCTGGGTCCGGATCCTCCTTTGTGCCAGCTGCCATTGCGTCACTTCCTTCATTTCGCTCTGTAACTTTGCTTTTCACCAGGCCTTCTGCTTCCAAACTACTGGCGCTCCTCTCAGGAGAGTGCAGCACAGGCTCAAAGGTGTTCTGGTTCTGGATGATGAGGGAGTTGCTGAAATGACCTCTGGTGAGCCCGTGGGTCAGCTGAGTTAGCTGCAGACCTGCCTCCAGTGGCCCGGCTGGATAATCTCTGAGAACAGGCAGCGTGTGGAGGCCGTAGCAGAAGCGCCCGTAGAGGGGAGCGGAGCCCGGACGCTGCTGAGGGTCCAGGCCTGGGCGTGGGTGACGACTCCAGCTGTACGTCCTGGCCCTGGGCAGGTTTTGCTGGGTGTACCATCTGCAGCGAGAGATAAATGTCAGAGACACACACACACACACTCGTTTTCACGTCTTAGTGGGGACATCTAATTGACTAGCTGCTTACCCTCAGACTCAACCTAACCAGAGCCGAGCTGCAGCCCTGACACAGCCCCAACCCTGCAAACAGGTGGGCCCCTCAAGTATAGTGCATGCCAATGTGCTGTCCCCACAAAGATGTCTAAGCATGCACACACACGCACACACACACAGTTATTTTGGGGACCAGCTCACATGGTTCTGTTGTTGTGCATGTGCTGTATGCGGTGCATGCTCTGCAGCGCTGTAATGTCAAAGGCTGCCGTATCCGCCTCCCCTCCCCCCTCATCGTCATACGATATGATGTTCTCCCTGACATCATCCTCCTCGAAGGTTGAGTGGGAGTCTCGTTTCTGATGGCGCAATGACAGCGAGAGTGCACACACCACTAACGGGCAAAGAAAGAGACACATGACCATATACTCTTTGGACATCACAGAAGCAACCTGACACAACGGCTCAGCGTCTTCACGAAAAGTCACAAACAACACACGAGGAGTTCAGAGACGTCAGCGAGCTGACCGACCGTACCCAGAAGAGTGGTGACACAGGCCAGCATGGCCAGCAACGTCACCAAGCTGAATATGAGAGAGGGCGAGGCGGACGGCACGGGAAGGCAAACCATGTGTCTCTCCCATCTCCTGTCCCTCTGCCTGCCCCTGTCCTCTGTCTGCATGCCCCCCCGCAAACAGGGACAAATGGTCACGGTGACTGTGCCAGTGTTGGTTAGACCCGAGGCGCCGTCGCGCAGCACGACTGGCACGTAGAGGGTGAGTAACGACGAGGAGAAGCCGGGCAGGGGCTCTAAGGCCGTCTGCAGCACCAGGCTGGCTGTCACACCTGATGAAGGAAGCACACACACGTCACACATGGTCGCTGCGCAACAAACACGCGCCACGTTTGGCTGGCGTCACTTTTCTGAGTTTTGCATGAATAATAATAAAAATCGGGCCAATGTTTTCCACCTCCACTTTCTCTGATGGAGAGGTTGAGGGCCGAGCTGGACTCTGGAGGAATGCTGAAGCGCACCGGGGCGTCCTGCCCTCCCTGATCCCTGTCGATGGCTCGTAAGACCTGAACTACCTGAAGAAATCAGATGAAAACGCACGGCTTGAATCAAAGGATTATTAAAGGTTGCAAAAGCATTTCTGTCCCTCACAAAAACAAACGTGCACGTGTAACTTTATCATTTCTCTTGTTGTCGTTATTACAGCCAAAGTCACTTAATCTAGATTCTGAGATGACCTCTGCATACATGTTTGTTTATGGTGTTAGTGTGACACAGGGAGAAGTACCCATGCACATAATCCAACATTACTCTTTTAATTTGAGTGCTATTCGCTAATGTTCACTCTCATAGTGCCGTACAGGAAGCATTTTAAGGAAAAAAGGCAAGTTTGAATTTGATGGCAGCATAAAAGTTGTGACCGGGTCATGTTTGTAGCATCGCCTCTTCTTTTCACCCTGCAAACGTCTGTGCACTGATGGAGGAGTGGAGCTCAGCAGTCCTCAGGTTTCTTTCTAAATATTTCCAGTTGGCAGAAGATCTGGAGCCAGTTTAACACCCAGTCTTCCACTACAAAGCCACGCTGCTGTAATAGATGCTGTATATGATTTAGCTTTTCTTTCTAAGGCCGTCTGTGAAGACGGCGTCGTGTGAATGGAACACATGTTGCTCTAAAACTGTCATCAGCATCAATGGTGTCTTTCCAGATGGGCGAGCTGCACCTGCATACCACCAGAGCCTTTGAAACGAGCACTGATAACAAACATATACATTTGTTCATTAGTTTGAGAACTTGAGCTAAATGAATCAAACAGAATCGACTGTGTGTTAGAGACTGATGGACGCGATCTGATAGTGGGATAAAATGCTGAAGGTACACATTCCAGTTTCCTGGCTCGGTGGAGGAGTGCTCGGTGGAGCAAAGGCGGCTGGGTGGAGGAGTGCTCGGTGGAGCAAAGGCGGCTGGGTGGAGGAGTGCTCGGTGGAGCAAAGGCGGCTGGGTGGAGCAAAGGCAGCTGGGTGGAGGAGTGCTCGGTGGAGCAAAGGCGGCTGGGTGGAGGAGTGCTCGGTGGAGCAAAGGCGGCTGGGTGGAGGAGTGCTCGGTGCCCCCCTGCGTTACCCTCTGATGGAGTGGCGACTGGTCCGAGCCGCTCTCAGCCCTACGTCAGCAGCGATGGGCTTGAACTGCCCTGCAACCCCACTTGGATTAGAGAGTGGACGGATGGATGAGTGAGTTTATTTAGCCTGTTGTTTTAAACGTGTGCTTCATCCATGCAAAGCACTTTATAAGATTGTTTTGTAAGCGCCCAATAAATCAGCTTTATTATTTGTCTTATTATAAAAGCACCCAGCCAGGGAAACACGAGGGGGGGGCTTTAATTATGAGGCAGTCACGGGAAACAAAAAGTGACCGCTCATTTATTTCTTCTAAGAGCGGATCAGTTTAAAAAATGTTCAGAGTGAAATGAGAGCAGAGCTGCCATTGTTACTGACCTCTGTGTGTTAAAGCACAACAAGCAGCAGTCACAGCTGTAAAGTCGCACTGATGCGTCGCTCTTTCAAGCTAATTCTGTGCAGCAGAATTGTGACCAATAATACCAGTCATCCATATTAAAATGAGCAATCTGTTGTTGTAATATTTGGAAAAGCACTCAGCCACTCGAACGTTTGGGGCTCACTTTCATCGGAGCTTATCTTTTTTAATCATGGTGATTTTACTCCTACATAATATTTAATTAGCTTCCTGTTAAATTTCACATTTACTTTACAAAAGCTTCCAAACAAACTGAATAATCAGGCCCCATCGTAGCTTAAATACTTAATAGCACCGTGTTATCCCAATAGAGCACTTCACTCTCAGACTGCAAGCTTCATTGTTGCTTTTAGAAGGTCTAAAAGTAGAATGGGAGGCGGAGCCTGTTCCTGTGGAACAGCTCCCAGTTTGGACTCTCTCCACTTCTAAGGTTTAAACGGCCCTTTTTGATAGAGCTTATCTCTTAGCTATGGAGCTACAGGTTCAGGCTGCTGGGGGGTTTCCCATGATGCACTGACCTCTCCTACACGCGACCCTCTTTTCAGCCCCGTATCTTCTTTTTTCTCGGTCCCAGTAGTTTGTCTGTTGTTTATGCTCTCTCTGTGCTCTCCTTGTCTCCCATCTTCTCCCCCCTCACTCCCCCAGCTGCTCCCAGCACACCACAGCCCTGACTACTGACTCTGGCTCTGCTGGAGATCCCTGTTGAAAGGAAGTTCTTCCTCCCAGAGTCACCGACTGCTGCTCACAGACCGTCCACCTGATGATATAGTAAGGTACCTTACCTTTACCTTACTATACAGAGACCCTTGAAAGACTGTTGTGAACGTGTGCTATCTAAACATGAGTGGAAAGCATCGATAAGATTTGAGGTAAATGACCTCAAATCTTTTTTTCATGATTAGTGGACTTATTCATCAGTCACACTGTCAGCAACCATCAAAGGCATACTGTGTTTCCTAATGCAAGCCTATGTTGTTAAAAGGCTCATTCCAGAGACGGGCCAAAGTCTGCGACCACGATCCTCAGCACAGGATGGCTGCAGAAAACGGGCCGTGCACGCCTGCAGAGGTGCTCTGTGAAAAATCCTGAAGGATTAATGATGAATGATTTCATTAATCCTTCATTTAATCACGTTTTGTTATATTGGATTTAAAAAGGCAAGCGTGCGCTGCTTTGAAAACACATTTCTATGGATCCCAAACATGTGAGTGGTGAAACCAACGGTGAAGGTCCGTACGTCTGTTAGGGGACAGGAAGTTGCTCAGGCTTTGGAAACGATCACTTGCGGGAGTTTGAGAGCGAATGAAGGAAAAACGAGAACGCCGTCTGAAGTGAAATGACATAAGAGGCAAAAACCGAAGAAGAACGGACCTGACCGGGGGCGCTGGAGTCACACACTGACGTCGTGTACTGCCTGTCCAACTCCGGCGCATTGTCATTCTGGTCTAGTGTCTCTATGGCAACCACAACCCTTGACACAAGATTTGGATTGTCTGAAAAAAGAAAAAAGGAGACTGACACTAATGTTAAAACATTTGCACACACTTTCTATCATTTTTACTACACACTTTGTATTCCCAACTGCAGGCAGTGCTTTCAGTGAAAGATGACTTTGGCGAGCTGCTCAGCGCGCCCGAGGGCAGGAGGTCTGACATACCCCTCTGTGTGGCGATGACAGTGATATTATGCCACTGCTCCTGCTCACGGTCCAGCTCCATCACAGTGTTGATGAAGCCAGTCTCAGAGGCGATGCGGAACAGAGCCTCGGGGTCTGACTGGGGATCGATGGAGTACCTGAGATAAAGTAACAGGCGCCATCAAGAACAGGAAGGGCAAAGAGAGCCCTGAGTGAGCGAGCAGGTGACTGAGTGAGAGAGCGGCGGTGTGATAATTACCTAATGTTGGTGCTGTGTCCTGTATCTGGGTCCACGGCGTAGACCCGACCCACAGAGCAGAGAGGGGGGCAGTTCTCCGAAACATCCAGATGGTACAGCGCCTGGGAGAATCGCGGCGGCTCATCAGCATTAAGGACCATGACCCGGACTGTTGCCTGGTCCTTAAAGGGACCTCTTCTTATGTATCGGGGATCCACGGTAGGGTTTGTGACTTCCACGGAGAAAGTATACGAATTACGTGTCTCGTAATCCAGGATCTGTTGGACGAAGAATCGAGCGGTTCACAAGAGCCCTCATATATGGTTCCAATGTGGATATGCTGTTTATTACCGCCCACATGCAAAAGCTCATTATTCATTTAAGATACTTTTCTCACTCTCTTTATCTCTGAGTGTAATACTCGTCTTCCATCTTGGACTTTTATTTTTAATCATTCACTTAAGATTGCAAAGTGCAATAATTACGTTTGAATGTCCAACGCTTTAAAAAGCCGTAAACGTAAAAAGACAACTTCACACTGGCGGCTTTTAACACTTCAAGTGAGCTACAGTTGATTACTCGTTCACTGTTACCCAGTAATTGCTCATAGTGGAGCCCTGGGAGTCTGAACCCATCAGCCACAGTGGGAGTGTGAGTGGGGTGCTGAAGTGTTTATCTGCTTATAAAAAATACATTTGCACATACCAGACCAAAGCACATTTGTTTAATCACCGCAAATGTCGCAAATTCGAGACGTTTTTCTCATTCTGTGGCTATTTAAGCATAAACACCTACATGCAGCTTCAAATAGTAGCTATTATAACAACTGGTATATAAAGTAAAGCTGCACAGCTCTGCTCCACAGCTCTGCTGCACAGCCCTGCCGCACAGCTCTGCTGCACAGCCCTGCCGCACAGCTCTAGCTCTGCTGCACAGCTCTGCCGCACAGCTCTGCCGCACAGCTCTAGCTCTGCTGCACAGCTCTGCCGCACAGCTCTAGCTCTGCTGCACAGCCCTGCCGCACAGCTCTAGCTCTGCTGCACAGCCCTGCCGCACAGCCCTGCCGCACAGCTCCAGCTCTGCTGCACAGCCCTGCCGCACAGCTCCAGCTCTGCTGCACAGCTCCAGCTCTGCCGCACAGCTCCAGCTCTGCCGCACAGCTCCAGCTCTGCCGCACAGCTCCAGCTCTGCCGCACAGCTCCAGCTCTGCTGCACTGCACGGCTCAGCTGCACTGCACGGCTCAGCTCTAGCTCTGCCGCACAGCTCTGCCGCACAGCTCTGCTGCAGCTGCGTCCACTCGCTCACCTTGTTCAGCACGATGACGGCCTCTTTGTCTCTTCCAGTGACGTTGAATATTTGAGCCTCCTCAGTGTCCAGGATGCTAAACTCCAGCTGTGCATTTTCTCCCACATCGGGATCAGTGGCAGTGAGACGGCCCACCTCCACACCTGGTGCTGCCAGCTCTGATACAGAGAAGGACCACGCACCTGCAGGGAGGGGAACCCAGAGTTACACTGAATGCTGATGACGACAGCCTCATTGGCTCAGTTTCATATCAGATCGTCTGTTCAGATCTCACCAGCAGAAGGTGCACCGACATTATACCAGCGAGTGTTGGCCGCTGTAATCGATGAACAGATCCAGATCGACTACTTATGCAATAACAGAGTAAGAACTGGGCCACAGCAGTCACAGTTCTCAGTGGAAAAACGAATTTCAAGACTCAACTAAAGCTCGTATCACATCAAATAAGGTGAATATCTTCAAAGCGAGCGGAAATTTAGTGTGGAATTTTCTCTTTGAGTCAATCTGCATTTTCACCTCGCTGAGGTGAGCTGCAGAAAAGTGACACAGGGGAAACTTCACGCCAAAGTGCCTGCACCTCAAACAAAGGCAGGAAGCTATCCTGAGTGCAGGCAAATGTAATAATACTGATAATACTGAGTTCTGACATTTCTGCCCTTCCAAACCGAGGTTACACAATAAAAAAATCTAATTAAAAACAATGAATATGTAACAAAACACAGAATCAGTCAGAGGGGCTTTGTTGTTGGGGCTAAACGAGTGACTCATCGTCCCACAGATGTGAGAGGTTACAAAGTGGAGCTGGAACATGTAGTCGTGTCAAAGTAATCAGGGTAACAGTGTATCAGTGTTTGTGCTGTGTTGTGTCCAAACTGTCGAAATGTTTCACATTTCAGAAACCAATCAGCAGATTTTTAAAGAATAAATAATAAATGACTTCATTAAGCAAAAACATCAAACGTGCGACGACTCACTCAGCTGCTACGTCAACTTCCTCGACTCATTGCAACAAAATAACGTCTCCGATCTTTGACTGGACGCACAACAAAACTACAAGAGAACTGATACTGACAGCAGTTTAACAGCAGCTGCTGCTACACGCGGCTAATAAATCCCATCAGCAATGAAGACGCAGTAAAAAGACTCCATAAAGCCTCAAATTCACTGCGAGTTATTTCCCACTTTGCTATGAATGAGCTGCATTTATTAAAAAGAGAATTACAGAGTTAATTTGTTTCTCTGTTGTGCGTCAGGATTAGAGCGTGTCTCTTTAGCGGGCATGGACGACGGCGCGGCGATCGCAGGCTTCTCGCGGTGACTTTGGCGTATCGCGGCACATTTAGGGAAACGCTTTCATTTTAATCAAAGCAGCTCAACCTTTGCTGACTGTTAATCATTCAATTCCTCCACATAATGAAGAACATTTACATTTCCCTCTCTTGCATTCAAAAACTAAACGAGCCATTTGCGTAAATTGTGGCCTTATTGTCAAACTGAAAGTAACGACTTGCAGTCGGGAGGGAAAGATATCGTCAGATATCAGTGAATAAATAACAGGCTGCTGACATTTGGAAATATTAAATAGCTTCTATAAAACATTGTATTGCAGAACAATTCATCAACGTGAGGAGAAGGAGCCTTAAACAGTAAGACGAATGGCCGTACGCATGGACTGTCTGCGAGATGAAGAAGACGAAGCAGTACAGGGGGAAGACGCAGCCTGTGTTGGACACATTCTGCAGTGATTTTACTGTCTATTGAAGCAGAAAGCACTGAACTTTAAGATGAAATATTAATATCATGGAACAGGGAAAAGCTTGGAGAAGAAAAGTGGACATGATCTTTCACTCTTCTACGTCAGGCCAGAATCCACTTAGACCAAACGGGAGTGTTGATATCAGCGTTAATGGGAGTGTTGGCGAAGGTTATGTGATCACAGCTGATGCTAAAAACAATGATTAGGACGAGTGCACGAAGCAGGGAGGAGGCGCTGACAGGCCTGTGTGGCCCGGAGGCTCAGACATCAAACTGCTGCCACGAGAAGACGCTCCATCGTCTCACACACACACACACACACGCGCGTCCTACAGAGACAGATATTGAAAGTAGCCAGCAGTGAAATGGCGATCTGCTTACTCCTTCTAAAGTGAGGGGGATTGTCGTTGACATCGCTCAGGCTCACTGTGACGGTCGTCGTTCCCGATAATCCACCAAGATGGCCCCCCATGTCTTTGGCCTGGAGGACGACCAGATACTCATCCTGAGTCTCTCTGTCCATGTCAGGTACCGCCGTCCGCAAAATGCCTGGTGGACAGGAGAGCAGGACATGCAGCGCCAAAATCACAACAGCCACAGATTTGACAGTGACACGGCGCCTCTTTGGATTAGCATCAGCCAGACAGATGCACATATTTTAGATCTGGGAAGCTGCACACGTGTGACTTCAGGCCACTTCTGTTTCTGAACAGATCACGGAACATGCAAATGCTCTGACCCACACTGGACATGTGGACATGTGGACATATGGCAGAAAAGGATACAGCGCACAGTACACAGAGTGAGACGAGTGCAGGGATATGCTGTGTGAAGGTTATGAAACAGCGTTTAGAAAGGAAGCTATCAGCCGACCTGTCTGAGGGTCCACAGAGAAGACGTCCTGGCCGTGAGTAATGGCGTACACCAGCCGCGCGCTGTTTCCATACGTGGGATCATCAGCATCTCTGGCTGTGACCTGGATTATTGACGTGCCTGTAGACGACACAGACCACGGCTCGATGCACTCTTTCAAACTACCAACGTTAACACAGGTGGCTGCTTAATGAGCCGCGTCGCAGGAATCCTTCACCCCGACAACTGAACACATAGAATCCAACTCTGCTGTCTCACAGCACACACACACACACACACACACACACACACACACACACACACACACACACACACACTAAAGGCAGTTACAATATTGCACAATTCCTCTTCCTGGAATGGGCCCAGCAGAAGTGCATTCAGCCACATCCTCATGTTGTTTGCAGGATCCTGAGGGACCGCTGGAGACGTGAAGCAGAAAGTACTCATCCTCTCATAAACTGTATATAAAAGATGGACCGACAAGTCAGACATCCACATATCTCCTTTGAGCTATTGGACAAAAATAAAGCATTTTTAAAAAGTTATATGTGAATATGTGTGAATATGGATAATTGATAAAGGTTTGAGTGATGGACAACGACGGGTTAAATAGCTAGCATTAGCTTTGAAACTCCTTTAACACAGCAGCCTCTGAGACTGTGGCCAGCCATGCTGTGCTTAGCGAGCTGATTGTTTGTATGTTTGCCTTGCTAACTATCAGCTGATGCCAGCTGCAGACCATTTCTTTCTTTCAGGCCGTTGGCTGGGCGAGCTGTTTGGTGTTGTGTGATATGGGTCAGATCCCTGTAGCTCAGTATGTTATTACACTGACTGATAACCAGGAATGGTTGTTTGCTAACGGTTCCACCGAATGGCTAACGCGATGGTCATGCACAGGCTGCGTTTCTCGACACCTGTTAGTGACGTCTGAGATTTTCCGCCGGCCTGAAGAGCTGAGTCTATGTTCCACAGGAAACGACTGAATAAGACTGCGTCTGCTTTTCCTCTGTAATGCAGAACTAAGCCTTCTTTGGCTAAAACACGGCTAAAATGTGATCACCTCACCTATGTTGGCCATCTCCGGCACCATGGCAACATAGGGTTCATTGGGGAAGACGGGTGGGTTGTCATTGATGTCCTGAACTCTGATGATGAACTCGGAGGACGGCTCCAGGGCTCGGCCAGTCTCGCGGTCGGTAGCGGTGGCGACGAGGCGATACTGGTCTTTCTCCTCTCGGTCCAGAGACTTGGTGACATGTATGTTGCCTGTCTTGCTGTCAATCACAAACACAGAGCCCACCCCCTCTCCCTCCAGCATGTATTTAGTGCTTCCGTCTCCTTTGTCCATGTCCGTGTGCAGCTGTAAAAACAAACACATGCAGAGTCGATGGCTGTAACACCTTCATACACCTACGATGCCCACGCATCATCGTTAACACGTGCATTTGTTGAGCAGAAACTGCAACCCTGACTATGTGAAATGGGTGATTTCTGCTAAGACAGGATGGGCTCAGTGAATGTGAAACGAATGGCACCAGGTGTGGAGGATACATATGGGACGG
>VURO01020069.1:0-18522 GCA_015108175.1 Pelvicachromis taeniatus
CTGGCAAGTCATACATTCCCGTCACAGCCTTCCATGGCATAGATGAACCCGTTCAACACAGACACGCTCACATAGCAGCGGCGGAAGTACATGGGTGCCACCTCCTGCCAGGTGCGAGTGGTCAGGTCAAACCTAAAGAAGCTGTTGAAATACTCCTCCACCCTGTCAAAGCCACCAACGGAGTAGACGTACCCGTTGAGGAAGGCGGCTCCCCGATAGGCACAAGGACGCTCGAGGTAATTCGTTACACTGACCCAGCGGTCAGCCCAATAATCGTAGGCCTCGATGCCGTTAACTGGATCACTACCACTTCACCCCCCAATGGCCAGCAGGATGGAATGAGGCAGGCGGGGACGAGAAAGAGAGTGACAGAAGCCAGACACAAAGGGTCTGCTGGTTATGCAATTTATGACTACGGTAGCATTATTTATCATGGACAGACACTCAGAATTGGTCCCCACCAGCTCACGTGACAGCACATTGTCCCTTAGGTACTCTAAACTCATCAGTCCCAGTCGGACCTTAGACAACAGAGCGGTGAGGTGTTGTTCCCGTTCGGCAGGTACATGGCTAATCCACTTTATAAGCGCTTCATACACAGTGTTCTCCAACTTCACATTGAGGTTATCTCTGTCAAGGATCTCAGCAAGTTCCTCCACAGTTAGCTGCAGGAACTCCTCCTCAAGAACAACCTGCTCAAAGTTAGTGATGACGTAGTGGTAGGCCTTGGCACATAGTTCGGGTGCTGAGTATACTTTTGTGAACTGCCAAATGCCAACACAGTTCTCTGGGCAGAGTTGTTCCCCGAGGAAGTCACAGCAGACTTTTACAATGTCCATTACATTGAGGTAATCGGCTGCCATCAGAAGTTCCACTGCGTTTTCCTCCGTTATGGAAACTGAGCCACTGTACGCAAAGTCAATGATGAGTGCCATCATCTCAGGAGACAAGCCAGGTATGTTGAAGACCTGTTGGTCTGGGTCGCTCCAGCGGGTGAAAAGAGCCCTGAAGTACTTTGTACAGTTAGACAAAATAATCTTGTGGACCGGAAATTCAACATCCACCACTTTGATGTTCACATCAAAAAAATTTCCCTCGAGACGTAGTTCATTATATACTGAGCTCGGTCTGTATGTACTCATCTTAAATTTTGTGGCTGCTTCTCCTGTGTGTTTTTGTCATCTGAGGTTTGTCTTGAAGAGTTCTGAGCATTATGGAAGCTAACTGAATTCTCAAATGGAAGCTTTATGACATCATCATGACTTGGCAACAGCTGCCCCATAGAGTTGTTTTGAAGTTTATATTTACAGTTTTAAAATTTTTTACCTTTGATTGCTTAAAAGCTTTGCTTTGATTCAGTCTTAATATATTGCATATGAGCCTCACAGATAGCACACTTTTTTTTTGTTATTATTTTGTTTTTTGTTATAACAAAAAACCCGTTCAACACAGTTATATATAACAGGACATTGGAGTAAATTCTCTACCATCACACAATGTTTAATCAGTTTTTTGTTTATTCAGCTGTGTGAACATTTTTAATCTCTGCCAAACTGATTTACTCAACCATGTATTTAATCAAATGGTGGTAAAAAGTCTGATGAATTACTTTTTAGAGTGCAGAAAAAGAGCCAAAGTTAAAAAATATTGCCATTATAGAAGGTAAATAAGTTTTTGGATTTGTAATATATAATAATAAATCATCTGCATATAATGCGACCCTGTATTCTGTATCAGAATGAGTAACCCCTTGAAACAGAGAAGACGTTCTAAGAGTTAGTGAAAGGGGCTCTATTGCTAGGGCAAAGAGTAAAGGTGAAAGTGGACAGCCTTGTCGTGTACCACGGGAAAGGGCAAAATACTCCAAATTCATATCGTTAGTGGTAACCGAGGCCAGAGGGGTAGTATATAAAAGATTGATCCAAGATATAAAATTATTGCCGAAACCAAATTTCCTCAAAACAGCAAAGAGATACTACCATTCCACTCGGTCAAAAGCTTTTTCAGCATCCAGTGAAACTACCACCTCTGAAAGAATACTATAATTTTTGGAGTATATTATAGTGAAAAGAGACCGTATATCAGAGAAGGAGTGTCTTCCTTTAATAAAGCCTGTCTGTTTATCTGATATAAGTGTCTGAGGGAGAGAGCCTTGTTCCAATGACTCCTCATAAACCGATAACAACAAAGGGGTCAATTTTGTATAGAATTTTTTTATAAAATCCAGGAGAGAACCCATCGGGGCCAGGGGACTTTCCAGACTGTAGGGATTTAATTGACAATACAACCTCATCCAAGGTAAGAGGTGCATCAATTTCTGATGCAATCGAAGCTGCAATTGTAGGAGTATCCAACTTTGTGAGGAAGTGGTTCATATTGGTAGAGGTAGAGGGAAACTCTGAAGTATACAGTGCTTTATAAAACAACTTAAAAATTGAGTTAATTTTGATTGGATCAGAGGTCAAAGTTCCAGATTCATTTTTAATTTGTAAAATTTGACAAGAGGCCACCTGGTGGCATAATTGATGGGCAAATAGACAAGAGGCTTTATCCCCATATTCATAATATTTACCACGAGACAATAGTACCAATTGCTCTGCATTTTCGGTCAACAGGAGATTAAACTGTAGGTTAAGGCGCTGTTTATATATTTCAGGAGAAGGAGCTTGATCATATCAATGGTCTAAATCATGTATGTTGGCTACGAGTTCTTTCTGTTTAGCCTTCTTAGCCTCCATTGAAGTCGGGGACGTTGGGAAGATAAGGCCATATCCAAGACCAATGGAGCATGGTCGGATATAACAATTGACAAATATTCAGAATTAATTTTAGAAGAAAGAAAGAAGAAGAAGAAATTAAGCATTTGTATAGCGCTTTTCTTAGTCATTAAGGACCCAAAGTGCTGTACACATTCAGTCATTCACACACAGGCAATGGCAAGCTACATTGTAGCCACAGCTGCCCTGGGGCGCACTGACAGAGGCGAGGCTGCCGGACACAGGCGCCACCGGGCCCTCTGACCATCACCAGTAGGCAAACATGGGGTTAGTATCTTGCCCCAAGGATACTTGGCATGTAGACTGGAGGAGCCTGGGATCAAACCACCGACCTTCCGGTTAGGAGGTGACCCGCTCTACCACCTGAGCTACCACCTGAGCTACAGCCACCACCCAAAGCCGCCAAAGCAAAGTAGTCAATGTGCGAGTATGTATGATGGACATTTAAAAAAACTGAATATTCTCTAGCTTGTGGATTAAAAAACCACCAAGGGTCAATATAACCATTTTGAATCATAAAATTTGAAAAAGCCTTTGCCATAGCAGATGGTGCTTTTGAGCCTGTGGCCGATTTGTCCAGTGTAGGCTCAATAACACAATTCGGATCACCTCCAAAGATCAAAAGGTGTGTATTTAAATCAGGAATGTTTCTCAAAAGATTATTAGCAAACAAAGCAGAATCAAAATTTGGAGCATAGACATTCACTAAGACAATTGAATTATTCATGAGGGTTCCTACAATGATGAGGTATCGTCCATTTTTATCAGCTATCGTTTTAGTGAGAGAGAAATGTATATTCTTCCTAACTAAAATTGCCACTCCTCTGGTTCTAGAGTTAAAATCCAAATGAAACAAATGACTAATCCATGATGGTAGAAGTCTTTGGTGATCGCTGTTTTGCAAGTGGGTTTCCTGAGGAAATACTACATCAGCATTAAGATGTTTTAAATGATTGAGAACCTGAGATCTCTTTACTGGGCCATTCAGGCCCTTCACATTCCAAGATAGGAATCTAACAGTACTATTAGAGGTACTATGGACAGACATATGCTTGCCTTTCTCATTAAAGTGAATTTTAATCAAACTTCAATTTTTTTTTATTGCACATTTCTTCCTAACAAGTTTATAATGTTGCTGAAATGTTCAAAAAGCTAGAAGTATGATAAGGGTTGTATTGGCTCAGTGTTCGTACAGCTCACAGAAAAAGTCAACAGAACAGTGAGAGATTATCTGGATGCATTGATGATTAGCATAAAACTGCATTAGGTTTCCGCAAAAATTGAATCATCTACCCAAATAACAAAAAACAAATGCAAATAAACCCTTGTTATTTTTCAGAATTCAACATCTATGTCATTTGAAATTGTTGTGGGGTAGCCAGCATCTCCTTGCACCTAACAGGTGTAACTATGAACTGAGATTAATGAGTCTGCAAGCATGTTGATGTCAAAATTTTACATGTCACGGACATGGCTCTGTTTTTACCTGGGAAATCACTGCAGTAACTTATACTGAATGATTAACCTGGTTAACCCAGGTTATGTTCACAGGTTCCATTTAAAAGCGCCACATCTCCACTGATTCTTTTATTTACAACTAGTTTAAGTGCCCTAAAGACTGTCTGTTGGATACATATGTTTTATATGTGCACATTTTTAAGCTGTACCTTTAGTACCTGTACTAACACCATAAATAAAACCCGGCTGTAGTTACAGCAGCACAAATGTACATCACATTATCATAATCACAAATGTACATCACTGGAATGTGACACGTGATGAACAAAATGCATTAATGCTTTTATAGTTATATATATATATTTTATACTTATACTTTATATTTCTGCCAAATGAATCACTTGTCTTATTGGCAACAGTGTTGTATTTTAAATCTTAATTTTTCATACTATTTCCAGATTTTCCCACCATTTTATTTTCATCATCCGATAATGTCTCTGATTGGACTTGCTGTTTTCATATGGAGATTGTTTTATACAGAAAAAGAGTAACACGTCACACAAAACACTCCCTGTTATGTGAGCAGGAAGCTCAATTTAACAGAGAAAGTTGATAGCTACTGTGATGATACCTGTTATTGTTGGCTGAAGCTTGAGTCACCTTTCCAGCAGGTGTATTCTGTTACTTCATTAAGCTCTGATTGGTTAAGACTGCTCTCTGGCAGGATTTTTAACCCCTCACCTTTGTCACTTTTTCTACTGGTTGTCTTCAGAATGATGACTGCAAGTCTCTCGCTGGGGTATGTGGCAGGTGTAGTTGTTTTTTTGCTTTACAAGTGACTCCTTTTTGCAAACACTTGATTCATGTTTTCAAATGGTTTCAGGGGTTCCCTTTTTGTCTTGCTGATTGTGGCTATATGCAGCCTTCCTCTTGAAAAAGGTAGGTAAAGCATTTCTAAGCAAAACAACAAAACCATGTAAGCTTCATTCATTTCAGTTCTTTCTCCCCCAGGCTCTAATCCCAGCCCTCAATACAGCATAACTAATGCAGACACTACAGATAATCTTGCCTCAAACCAGAGAGGAACTTTAGCCAGCTTGGCTCCTGGACTTGTTCCCTACAGCCCTCAATACAGAGGGGTTCTTGTCCCAGCATATGTCAGCTCCAGTGTTTCTCAACCTAATCAGGCCGGTGGATACACACCTGGCTCAACATTAACTGGGGGTATGGTTCAGCCTGCAACTTGTAACCACTAAACAATTTCAGGAGTTCAAATATGTATTCACATTACTAACAAGTATTGTGCTTTCTCAACAGGGTCAACTGTTGGTGCTTCCTCCAGTAGAAGTAACGCAAAAACTGCAGGTGATGTTGCCTTAAGTCGGGGAAGACCGTATCCATACCAATCCCCTGTAGTTGTACCTTACAATACTCAGTATGGAGGGCTTGCAGTGCAGCAGCCTGGTGTCTCTCAATATGCTGCCCAGAGCATGCCAGTATTCTACGCTGGCTCTAGTTCTTCTGGTCCTGCTCAGGCTGGAGGATACATGACCGGCTCACCGCAATATGGGGGTGCTGTTCAACCTGCAGCTGGTAAATAATGGAATATTTCATGATGCAGTACAAACATTTGTGAACTTGACCAGCGAGTAATATGTGGATTTTTCTTTCAAAAGGTTCAAATGTTGGCTTTTCTACTGGAGGAAGCGGCACAAATACTGGTGCTTTAAGCCAGGGAGGTCTTTATGCATATCCATCTTCTGTAGCTGTGCCTTATAGCACTCCATATGGAGGGGTCGCAGTGCAGCAGCCTGTCTCTCAATATGCAGCCCAGAGTTTGCCAGCACCATACGCTAGCTCCAGTTTCTCTGCTCCTGCTCAGGCAGGAGGAAGCACAGCTGGCTCTGCACAAACTGGGGTGACTTCTCAACCTACAGCTGGTAACTACTGTGGTGACGCAGTATAAATGCAATAATCGATTTCTTGACCAGAATCGTTGGCAACTTTGGCTTAAATTTCTTTCCTCAGAAATCAACTGGGCTGTTCCACCTCCCAAGTTGGGTGAGGAATCGTCACCCAACCCTCAAAGCCCTGCCTCAAGCACAACGGAGCTTGGTTCACTTCCACCACCAGTGCCTGCGTACCAGCCAGGAGAGTTGTCCCACTATGAGAAGGCTGCTGAGGCTGGGGACTACCAGTCAGAGACGGAAGAATTAGGTCGCAATACTGTCCCTGCTACAATGGACGCTCTTGCTACTGCAGGTGGACTGGCATCCCCAAGCTTTTCCACAGGACAGTTTGTAATGGGTGGCCTGTGGGGTAGTCCATATCCATCCTTTGACTACTTGTTCCTGACCGGCCAGTACCCTGTGGGCACAGTCAGCCACTTCAGCCAGGAATACGAGCAGGGACGAGACTACTCTCACAGCACTCGCTACCTGAAAGACCAGCCCTACTCCAGCCTTGCTCAGTCAGCAGGGACTGTTGGAGCAGCCCAGAGCCTGCAGACTCCTAGCTTCTATATGAGCAGTCCAGTGGTGGGAGGTTACTACCAGGTTGGTGCACAAACGGTACCTGCTCCTTCCTACACTGGTGTTCCGCAGGTATGTTTCCCACCATTTCTACATGTGACCACAACTGCATATTGTAACTATACTAACTCTACCCTTTTTGCCTTTCAGATAAAATACTAGCTGAATCTCAATGTCATGAGCACAAGTTTAATCCAATAAAGTCTTATAAAATACTCCTGGTCACTTTTGTTGTTAGTGGTGTGGGACCAAGGCTGCAGAAATTCCACATAATGTAACAACTGGGCTCAATTAATCTGTCACAAGGCTGAATGCACACCTGCATTAAGAGAACTCTATGCTCCCAATGTGGGGTTCCTGACTCATGCGTTTGCCTTGCTCAGAATGTCAGGAAGGGCATCCAGTGTGCTCACTTGTAGATCTTCTATATGATAGGGCACAGAGGCTTATACTGACAGCAACGTACATAAGCCTTGAAGGATTTGACATAAAAATACTGGAAGGGTTTACTTTCCCCAATGGGCTTGCAAAATGTGCACCCACAAACAGTTCAAGGGGTTTCAAGTAACTGAAGCCTTTCACCAAAACTACAGACAACTTAAATCCTCCACATACACACATTGTAATCTACTAGATTATAGGAGCATAACTATAAATAGCTGAACTCTCCCTCCTCTTGCAGCATGGCTCCTCCTTTCACAAACATCCAAGTTACATCAGATGAAGAGGTGTGTTTTGAGTGATAGATCTACAAGGTGTTGACATATTTAAGGTCCCAAAGACATGCATGGACAGGGGGGAAGGACTGAAGGATGTAGCACCCCCAAAAAGATGCCTGAAGGAATAAGAGCTTCATTTTTAAAAACTGAGTTAATAGGCACAGAATAAAACTGTGCCATCTAGCTCAAACTGTCCTAGCTTCATTTAATTTCTACTCTATCATATAAATATATATATATGGTTCTTGGAAGGGGGGAGGGCAACTGCAGTGAGTTTAGAGCATAATGATAAAAAGAAATGGACATGGACCATTTGCACTCAAGAAAGCCTACTGTAAGGGAAGTTAAGTACATTCACTAAGGTCTTCTAAAGTCACATTTTGTATTGGGGTTGAACAATTTGTTAGGTGCATTTTAAAAAGATTTATATAAAAAAAAAAAAATTAAGGTGGATTTTATTGCTTTGAACAGAGCTGAGAAAGTCTACTCATG
This sequence comes from Pelvicachromis taeniatus, assembly GCA_015108175.1. Taxonomy (NCBI): domain Eukaryota; kingdom Metazoa; phylum Chordata; class Actinopteri; order Cichliformes; family Cichlidae; genus Pelvicachromis; species Pelvicachromis taeniatus. The sequence goes on from VURO01020069.1 coordinate 7,978, forward strand.
TTGGTTTGTGTTTTGTGTATCTTGACCTTTTACTATCAGTCCATTTCCCAAATGTTGAACTGTTGCTTTTAATTTTACTAATTTAAGCATCCCTACAGTACAGTACTCTAAATGACCACACTTTACAGTGAGAGCTTGAAAACGGGACAGGTGGTAGCTATATTTTGTTAAAAGAGAGAAAGCACCTTTAGTGGTCTCAGTGCTTATATATGTATAAGTGTGTGTGTGTGTGTGTGTGTACAACCATGGTTTCCATAGCAGACGCAGCTGTCCGGCCTGGAGGACTGAGCCTATGTCACTGTAAGTCTATTTTGGGAACCTGTGTTGTCCAAAAGGTCAGATAAAGAAGCAAAGGAATCCTGACAAAGCAGAGGGCGGGGGTCTCGGGTGAAGACAGATATTCACAAACCAACACACACACACACGTGTTAAAAGTCAGGGCAGTGTTGCCAGGGAAGGGGAGAAAGGCAGACAGGAGTACTGGGACACAGAGACATTAAGAGGGGCTCCTGTGAAGAGGATTCACCTTTGGCTGAATTAAAACGTTAGTGTACCAAAGTCTGACCTCTAATCCAGCCGATACACACACATTTATGGACACCATGGATGGAGAATCACCCAAACAGGATGCATCTGGTTCCACAGAATCAACCAATCACACTGACACCAACAACAACAGCAACCAGGTCTGTACTTTTTTTTTTTTCATGTTCATTAATATATTCACATTTGTAAACACCAACAATGACTGTCCATCATGTTCTGTACTGGGAAAAGGCAGTGAGAGTGTTCGTGGCTGTAGCAGGTGTTGTGTTGGGACAGCAGAGCAGGAGAAGGGGTTGTTGACTGCATTTGCTACACCTGTTCTTACTACTGGGTGAAGAATGACACATACACACATAAATACACACTCACACACAAGTTATGCAAAGTAGTGCACATGACACACACTAAACCACACATACAACGCTGGAGTTTCCTATTCCCACTGATGAGTCACTGCTGTAAAGCCGGACCTGGTGTGACTGTTCCTGCAGGAGGTCATTAATAAACAGGGTACATTGGCCTATTTAGTCATAATGATAGCAAATAATAATGTATCCATTACGTTTTCTTCAATATGAGGATTTTTAACATATGATGTGATGTCATTGGTTTCAAAACTGTAGAAGGCACTTTTTCCACTTGAAAGTTCAAACTCTGTTTGAGGTATATATTTATAATACTCAACAAATCCCAGAGCTCCAGGTCTCACATTACAAGAACTGTGTTATCCCTCGAGTAACTTGTGGAAAGTCCGCTTTATTTATACAGCAGCTTTCATGTAAACAGCTCATACGGCTTCACATAGCAAGACCATGAAGAACACAGAAAAATCACAAAAATATTTTTAAAAATACAAATAAAAGTTAATGAAAGAAACTTATAAAAATAAAATACACAAATGAACTAATGGCTCACATTACAAATCTGAAAAAAAAATACAACTAGCTTTTGTTCATTCTTCATACATGCTTCATGAAAGAAATGGAAAAGCTCCTCTTTACAAGACTGAAAAGGAGAAGATAGCCATCTGAAATGTGAATAACTGAAAGAAAAGAGAAAGAGGAAGACTATCCTCTGAGTCATGCTGAAGAGGAAAACATATGATGTAGTGCCCACACAGACAAATGACTATGAAGAACTTGTCCCTTCTTCACAAAGTGTCACCATAAATCCGGATCTCTAATCTGGCAACATTTTACATGAGATACTCTTCCTGACCCAAACACAAAGGGTCTCATTCTGGGATTGAACTGAAGATCTTTTGCTTGTTAAGTAATACGTGTTAATGTTTGTAGAGAGTGGAGCTATTCACACAACATCTGCATGCATACATAGCAAAGAAAATTACTGCGTAACTTACACTGAATACTCCACCTTAAACTCCACCTTGTCTTGATGTCTTGGTATAAGGCCGGAATTTAGAAGTGATTGAGTTATTGTCACAGACATGTATTACAAGTGTTTGTCACATATTTATTTTTGCGCAGGCCGGTGAGCCAGAGGTGGTGGAGAATAGAGACTTGGTGGAAGGAGCAGAAGGTCAGAGGGTAATGGAGACTGAGGATAAGGCTGAGGAAGATACTGTATCAGAAGAGGCAGAAAAGGAGATGTCAGGAGACACAAAGAAACCTCAGACTATGTCACAGTCTGGTGAAGGTGATACTAAAGCAGCCGCACAAGATAAGGAGAAGGCATCTACTGGTGCTGAGGGGAAGGATTCTGAACGTGGAGGAAAAGATAAAGAGGAGGAGGCAGAAGAAGGTGAAAAAGGAGGGCAAGTGGCAGAGATCCAGAGTGGTGACACTGGGAAAGATGGAGAGGACATGAAGGACAAAGAGAAAGAGAAAAATGAAGCAGGTAAAGATCTGAAAGAACAAGAGGTAGAGAAGAAAAAACAAGTGAAGGAGGTAGATGCAGAGCCAGAGGACAAAGCAAAGATGAAGGAAGCAGAAAAGCAGTCAAAGCCCAAAAGAAAGAGCGGTCCCCCCTCCTCTTCTCTCTCTCGACCAAGACCCTCTGCACGCTCTATAAGAGCGTCTGCTAAAAACGACATCATCGCCAAGTTCCAGAAGGGCGCACCAGAGTGAGTAACTACCTGATGCTTTGTACCTCAAATTAGAGCGTGACAGTTAAAAATGTTCCACTAGAGGTTAATCAGAAACTGTGTTGCAACACTGCTAGGACACCAATAGCTCGCAACTTCAAGATTCAGAAGTCATCTGCTGCTGTGGCTACAGGAGCTTCAATCAAACAGAAGATACTTCAGTGGTGTCGCAACAAGACTCGGCACTACGAGGTGAGCGCAACGTTAAATCTTTATCTAATACGACACATCTGCACGGTTTCTAGATCCAGAGATAAAAGAAGACCTCATTTAAGATGCTCTTCCCATGTGTCTGTCATCTTGATCTTTTTAGGGCATCAACATAGAAAACTTCTCGTCATCCTGGTGCAATGGGATGGCATTCTGCGCGCTGATTCATCGTTTCTTTCCAGACGCTTTTGACTACAGCTCACTGAATCCAGAGGAGAGGGAGAAAAACTTCACTCTGGCCTTCAAAACGGCAGAGTATGGATTTCTTCATTCTTTCTCCTTCATTTCTTCCCTCAGTTCAGTTCTGCACATCATCACACATGAAAGATAAAAATGGCTGAAACTGAACAACACAATGACAACATTTAAAGAGTCAAAACTTTACATGCAGCACATAATATTACATGGTCATGGTGAAAAGTCCAAAAGGAGAACCGCTGTGAAAAGAATGTGGCTAAAATAAAATTCAGCGGTCTTAGATAATAACATTTCAGGAAAACAATATATGGATTGACAGAGTTAAAGTAAATGCACGTGGTTAAAAATCTCTTATTTATATTACTATGAATGACTGATCCCTTGTCATCTCAACTTTATCCTCCCCCCCCTTTATGTATCCCTGACAGGTCCCTGGCTGACTGCTGCCCTCTGCTGGAAGTGAGTGACATGCTCATGATGGGTAACAACCCGGACCCAATGTGCGTGTTCACATATGTCCAGTCCTTGTGCCACAGCCTCTCCAAAATAGAGAAAGAGAGGAAGGAGAAGGAGGAGAAAGAGAAGGCTGGTAATGAGGGAGGAGAGAAGGAGAAAGGAGACGATGCAGCAGGAGAGGTGTCACCAGAGAAGGATGAGGAAGCGTCTGCTGAGAACGAGACGATGAGCAGTCAGGAGGACAAAACAGTAGATGATACAGAGATGGAAGCCACTAATGAGGAGGAGAGTCCATCAAAGAGCTGTGAGGTGGAAGAAGGTCAGAGTGCATTAGTTGAGACGGAGTCTTAGAAAGACACTGGCAAACACAAAGACTGAAAAGACCAAAAAGATTGTTTGTGGTACGACAAGGAGCAAGTCTTAGTCTGGCATTGTTGGACTGACTACTGTCGGAGTAAGGAGGTACAACAAAAATCACTCAAAACTAAAATACTGGCGATGATGATGTGTCGTAGGTACAGCGTGTTTGAAAATGTACTTCTCTGTGTGTTTTTTCCATTTACCGATGTGCTGTTTTTTATGTTGTTCTGGGCACGAAAAGCAAGAAATTGCTGTGTATTTCTGAAAAAAATAATAATAAAAGATCTTGTGAATTAAAAAGCTGCTTGTGCAATAAGAAAACCTTGAGAGAGTGTGTGACGGATTTACTTTTTCATAGTACACACAAAAAGGTTCAGCTAGTCAAATGGTAAAATTGTAAATTGTTCCAGATTGTTAATGTAAAAAAGGCAGCAGTGGGGACGGGTTACGACACTCTGAAAGACTGTATTGGGAAATAGTACAACAACATGTTCAGAGAAGCTCAAGAAATCACCAAACCAGTATTACATGGCAGCGACTTTTGGGTTTTCAGGCAGACACAAGATGCTACAAGAACTGAGAAATGCTTCCAAAAGAAAAGTTGGTCTGCAAATGCAACTTATAACACTATCCTCCATTAAAAGAATGTAAACTACACCAAAAAGCAGGATTCTTTGGGCCAGAGCTTCTTTAAGAGGGACTAAGTCCAAGCGTAGGCCAAGCCAATTGAAATGTAATATTGATTTTGTTCATCGTGGACGTCACATCCCCCAAACTAAAGTGGAAAGAGAACACCTATCAGTGCTGCTGTGGTGATACTGGGGAAACATTAGTGTACATACCGGTAGATGGGATAACTCCCACTCACAACATGTTCTTTTATGGAAGGCCTTGTAAAAATGTAAACCCATTCAAAAATGTGCTGTATTGAAACAAACTAATACCACAAAGCCAAGACTTGTCTTCAAAACTACAGAAATTGCTCTCCACAACCACACACGCCAAGCAAACATCATCACCAGCCAAACATCACCCCCCACCCCCCAAAGTGTCCCTGCTTTCTGAGTATTACGGTAATCAGCATCATGCTACCAGGAAGGCCATTGTGTTGTCTCTTTTGTTAAGCTAACCCACTGACCGTGTTGCGCCTTTTTCCCTACACGAATATCGGCGGCAGCAAAGTGAAACATGTCTACAAGCATGCCACCGGGGAGCCTGAATCTGGAGTCACAGCTTTTGTCCATTATGGACGTGCTGGTGAAAGCGGCGGTGGCAGAAATCAGCCAGCTGTTCTCGGAGAACTCGGCGTCTCTCCGTCTACATTTAAGCCAGAGCCTGAAGGAAAACGAAAGCCTGAGGACGAGGATGAAGGTTATGAGGAGTGAGCTCTTCTCCCTCAGGCTACAAACCAGAACTAATAGACCAGCGAGCCGCTTTTCTCCTATCAGAGGAAACATAACCAAACCACGAGCTAAGCCACAAGGTAACGATACTTTCACTTTAAAAGTACTTCATACTCGAGTAACAAGTAACACTCCGCCCCCGCACATTTAAATAATTAACTATTAAATACCCACCGCTAGTTAATTATAAATAATAATGCGTAAAACAGCTGCTTTAGCTGCTTTAACGAATTGATTTTGAAAATGCAGACGTGCCGAGTAGTACCGCGCATCAGACGCAGCTGGCCCTGGTCATGTGACACACATAACAAACTAGCGGTTTCTGTTGTGGTGATAAAAGTTCATTCGGCTTATTAAATGTGACCTCACCCACCCACTTAAACTTAATAATGGTCAGCTAAACCGAAACACACGCAAATAAATAAAAACACATTTTGATACGCTCATTCAAAGCCCTCTCATTCATTTTTTTAATGCAGTTTAATTCAATTTTGAATTCAGTGTTATTTGCATAGCTCCAAATGACAACAACAGTCAGCTCAAGGCGCTTAATGTCCTTTATAGCTTGTTGATCATCATCCACTGACAAGTTCTTTGACTGGAGTAGGCGACACTCACAGGGATCATTTTCTGCGAAGAGGAATTATGTGACATGTGAAACACTCGTTTTTATTTGAGCGCACACAGAACCCGCTTTTGTGATGCTGGTTATCTCCAGCTGGGGTATTAGGTGTTGTTGAGCCAGCTAATGCAAACCTGGTTGTGTTGAACTTCTTTATTGTATTCCTGTCAGCTCGTTTCACTAAACGCATGTGATGCCAAAAGGGAAGTAGCCTATGCACTTTCAAAATGCCCCCTGGTCTTCTTGACTCTTAAAATCTTTAATTTTCAGCTTGTATAAATACTGATACCAACAGATTAACAAATAGCTAACTGAAACTAAATAAAATATTTCATAAAAATATAGACAACCACTCTATATTTGGTATTACAAACTGCGCAATAAGGCTTTTGTGCAAATATTTATTGAGACCAGGATGTCTAAATCACTGTGACTCAGCTCCCTTCAAATGTTCTGTGTTTACGTAGCAATAAATGTTCAGCGTTTGCTCAATCTTGCCTTAAAAGTAACACAGAAACTAGCACTATAAACAAACCATTTTCAAACATGCATTTTTTTTGGCTAACAAGCAAAGCCATGCCAGAAATGAAAGTGAACTGAAAATATAAACTCAAAACGAAATCATATTAGAAATATTAAAAAATATTAGCTGTAGTAACTCTGGCCTGCACACTATGAGGAACCTGCAAAGTGCTGCAAAATTGTTCTGTATTTCAAAGACTTTATAAGCTTTACACTTTCTTCTGCTTATCCAGTTCAGGGTTGCAGGGAAACGTTCACATTCAGACTGTAGGTGTGAAAATGAATCTAATCTCTGGACTGTGGGTGAAAGCCAGAGTACCTGTAAAGAACCCACACAGAAAGAACAAGCAAACTGCACATAGCCTGAATTCAAAGCAGGATCTTCTTGTTGTGAGATGACAATGCTGACCACTGCATCACCATTATTCTTCTATAAGTGTCGAAGAATAAAAATTCTTTGAAGCATTCATATTCAGTGTGGCTCCATAGTTCCGCTATTTATACATTTACTAGCACTGCAGTTAGCATTGCTTTACATAAAACTATCCACCACAACTCTTTCCTCTGTGGTGCAACAGTACTGCTAAATATATATATATGTAACAGTTGTGGGTTTGAGGACAGTTAAAGTATGATTGCTGCTCTTCTGTCACTAGATCAACACCATCTGTGGTCACAATTATTTAAAAATTACTCTCAAAGTAGGAGGGTCCTGGGTTCAAACCTAGAGAGGGCTCTTCTCTGTGGTTTCTCCTGCTGATGAAATCGTTGCTGCTGCTTATCTGGGGACAGGGCACTCTTGCAAAAGACGTTCTTAATGGAAGGAGTTTCACTTCCTGGTTAAATAAAGATTCATAAATAATAAAATTGTCTTTTCCTTCTTTAGTTCTCATGAAATCACAAGTGGCTCAAAAGGCAGGTGGGGAAGCTGCTTCTGTCGCCCTGCAGTCGGAGAAAAAGACCTCCTCCTCTGCAGCTCAAGTGAAGGTACATACAGTACATAAATGAATAGCAGTAGCTCTGTTTGAAATCTAGTTTGCTCATGCATAACTGTCCTTAATGTGCTAGTGTGCAGATGTGGAGAGTCCAGATGTTATTCTAATCAAAGATGAGGATGATGTGGGATGTGGGCCAGATGTTGGTGGTGAGTACCATTTTTAAGTGAGCTTAAAGGGCCAATTAATTATTATTTTTATGTTATGTCTGTACTTGTCATCACTACAGCACACAGATTCTAAAAGCATAGATTGTCTATCTATCTAGATCATACGTCAAGCATCCTGATAGAAAGTCTTGCTTTCTAAATCACTCAAGCAGTTCCTCGTTGATCAGTGCTGAGTAAGACTGGCTAAAGTGCTGCTGTTTCATAGATCACGGCCTTTAAAGATGTTGTCCTCTGTATTTTCAGGTCAGGATGACTTTAGAAACCACAGCCTGCAGGTCGGTGTTGCAACAGGAGCTCAGAATTTGGAGCCAGCTGGTTCCTCTTGCTCGACAGGTGATAATGAGGAGCTGAGAATTGTGTGCGTTCATGGCCGAGGCGAAGGACCTCTACAGGATGAAAGTGACACCCTCTTCTCTGCGTCTGAGCTTCAGGCTTTAAGCTCTCTGTCTGACCACAACGTCAGCCACGACAATCTCCTGAATTTCACCACCAGCGCAAATGACAGAGCTCCAGTGAGAGTGATGCAGGATAACAGTGCCGGACTTGCAAGAAACAACCAACTTGAAAGAAATCATTCCACACAAATGGCTCCGACAGCACTGAACCCTGGATTGAAATCACAGCTAGTAGTAACTGAGGGTCAAGCGGGGCACCCCAGTCACATGAGCCAGTTCCCACAGCAGCAGAACGTCTTCCCTCACTCCGCCAACAAATCCCTGGACTGCAACTTCTGTGGCGAGCGCTTCCACAGTCGCGAAGACCTCATCGTACATCGCGCGAGTCACACCGGGGAGTCTCCGGTCCCTTGCTCTCTGTGCGGCAAATCATTTGTCAACAAGACCACGCTTAGCATCCACATGCGCATTCACACGGGCGAGAAGCCGTACGCATGTGCACAGTGTGGAAAACGCTTCACGCAGAACGGCAGCCTGAAGATCCACCTGCGGACACACTCAGGAGAGAAGCCGTACACCTGCAATCAGTGCACGGCCAGTTTCAACAACCCCAGCAACCTTCGCAGACACATGATCACACACACCAATGGGGTGCTCTGACCCCAACCGATTACAAAGACTTAATAGACTTTGCAGTTTAGAAGCACTTTGGCTGTCATTTGTGCCACAATGTAAAATTGTTTTGGATCACGCGCACTTTTAGATTCCAGGTACTCTGACATAAACAAGCATGATCGCTGTTCAGACTTTTTAACTGTAGGAAAACCAGCTTTCTATTCTCGAGCGTGCACAACAGATGCTCAAATGAAGACACTGAAATAAAGAACCATGTCACAGTTAGCAGTGGGTGACTGTGGATTGCATCTGTTTTGGTCTATGCTATTTCAAAATGGGATATCAATTATCATTTAAAGCCTGAACCACAAAATAATTGCTAGAAAATCTTACATAACAAAACAATTTGAATATTAATTTGCATATATGAGTTTAAATGTGTTTCATATTTGCTAAATTTTTTGCCGTTACCTTAAAAATGTAATGTGCAATTCATTTAGGTTTTTCAGGGGGAAAAAGTTACACTAGAAGTCTCAGAAAATGCTGTCAAATATGATACTCTGCACATTAAGGGGTTGAAGTGTATTTTATAGCTCCCTTTTGTATTGATAAAGCACCATGACAAGACTGTTTGTGGCCAGATTTGAGCATTTCTGAATTTCATTTATGCACCACATTCAATACAGTGTTATAAAGCATTCCAGCTCAATGATTTGCCCACTGCAACAACTGATATTTATTAAAGTTCTCTTTTCTGACCCCAGACTCTGTTCTAGGAAGCAAGTTCAGCATACCCAGGTTATTCCCTTTATCTGGATTCACTTATCCTAACACTGGTAATTAGGATAAGTAGTCACATGAAGCTGGTTATCAGCTGACTGAATTAGAGTTTCCTCTCTGTGTTCATATTAAAGGGGTAGCGTTGGCAGCATCTGACCAACCACAAAGATGGATATGAGACAGCAGAGTGGCTGATTTTACACAGGAAGATCACACTGTAATATTAGAAAACTATGAAGCAGTTACACACACACAATACAAACTGAAAGTAACACAGTTTCTGTGAAAAAAGCAGTTTTTATTAATATAGCAGGTTGAAGCCAGGAAAGAAAGCTGGCAAAAAAACAAAAAAGTAGACCGTTTAAATTAATCAATTATCAATATCACAATTCTGGTGCTGTTAAAAGATCTGATAGGGAGTAAAGGATACGTATAAAAATTTAAATATAGGCTTAGTGTACGTGCAAATTTGACATATGATCAACAAGTACACACAATTGGCCTGTTTTAGGCTCATAATGCCTGTAGAAGATTAAAATTGTTTGTAGCCAGTTGTAAAAAAAAAAAAAAAGATAATAATCAGACCTCTTACTCTCCCAGGAAAGGTGACTCTATATTCAGGGGAACTGATTGGTCAGTAGGTGGTGATTTTAAACCTGTTGATCTCTAATCTCAAATATAACCCACACTTACCATGGCGATGTCCGACCTGCAAGAAGTGAATCAAGGTTAACTGTGAAGTTACCGGGCTTAGTTCAAATCCACTGATGTAAAGCTGCTTTTATATACTACATGGATACTTTTAAGTAACTGCTAAGCTTCCTCAAACAATAAGATTTAATTCAGCCTGAACTTTAAACAAATTGAGAATGAAAAACATAAAACATTACTGATGACAGTTGTTTTTACATGTGTAATGTTTCGTTTAAAAATGCACTACCTCTACTGTTGTCATTTTTGCAGCTCTTTTCTTCTTTTTTGTACTGCCCGGATAGTTTGCGACTGGGCTATACTAGTTAGTGTGCATTTGTAGTCTGGATATGCAGCTATGAATAAATATAGTTGTTTGTTTTTTTTTAACTTGATGTCTGAAGAGTTTCATTTTGCACCTCTAGAGGGCAGTGTTGTGCCCCCCCCCCCCCCCCCCCCCCCCACTTCCTTTTTTTTAA
>VURO01020077.1:0-27972 GCA_015108175.1 Pelvicachromis taeniatus
TATATATTAGTATGTGGAGAGTATTCGAGTGCAGAGAAGGAAGTGAACAGAAGGAAAGTTTTTCATACATTTTTTCTCCTAACATTAGTGTCTCTCTTTAAATTTGTTTGGCTATAAAAGAAAAGTCATTCTTTGTGAGAAGTAGGGGGAAAAATAGCAGCTGGGAAACAGCTGTGAAAGTGTCACTGGTTTCTCTTATTTTCTGTAATTATTCATATCCAGAGCTCAACTAAAGCTCAAATAAAATCAAATAAAATGTATTTATTTTTCTCCCGTCAACCTCATTTAAGACAGAAAGTCTGGGAAGAAAAAGATGACACATAATAATGATTTGTAGCTGTGTGGTATTGACCTAATGGGGGGAATTATAAAAATCTGGTTCTATGCAATTACATTTTCTTAGTTATGTCATTTAAAATGTAACACTTAGCGTGATATATATATATATATATATATATATATATATATATGGTTCATATAATAGAATTAAATTGTAATTTAAGTGTTTTACATTTTGGGTGAAATACAGATGTATAAATTGTCTGATAGATATCTCCTTTCCTTCCTGCTTTTGTGTTCTAAAACTCAAAAGCAACCTTGCACTTCCCACAGTATAAATCAAAAGAATACACAGTATACATTAAATCATTATAAGGTATAAAACAAAACTAGAACTCAAATCTGCTTCAGAGCTTTCATGGCCCGGCCAGGTTTGAGAGGGAGACGGTCATGATGACTCTACACTCTGGGGATCCAGTCAGGCTGTGCCATGGGGCTCTGTGAGCCGCCCGAGAAAGGAAATTAATTCCTCTTTGAGGGAAAATTACTTTAACAGATAGCATGGCGGAGGCAGGCTGTAACTTTGCCGCTGTCGCTCCCCCGCCCCCCCACCCCCAGTCCCTCCGAAGCCTCTGAAGGCAGCAGAGGCAGCGCAGCAGAGGAAAGGCACCTTAGGTGAGTGAGTGTCAAACTCTTCTACTGTTTATCTTACAAATTAAGGCTATTAGCAGGTTAGCCCAGGCTATATGTTTGCTCAGGGCCTTGAGCAGGTATTAATACACACGTGTTTCCAATCCTTTTGCTGGTCTCGCTGCACCGATGGCCTGTGGCGTGGGTGTTTTCAGTCAGTCCGAGTCTTTGGCCCTCGTGAGCTTTATGAGGCAAAAAATGCTCTAGTGTGTGAATAAGTGTGAGAGTGTTGGTGTGTAAAATAGGGGATACACTCATAGTTGAAGCCGACGTCTTTTATGGTTAAAAACAAACGAGGGATCAAAGAGTCTCGCTGTCCTCATAAATGTAATTAAATATTTTATGCATTTTATATATTTAATTAGCTTTTTTTTTTTTTTTTTTTTTTTTTTTAATTACTGTAATTAGATGTAATTCCTGGTTACGCTGGTTACATATTGTGCCTTTTAAGAGCTCCTATCCCTAAAAGTAAATGTCATTAGTTTGTATTCAGGGGAGATATTTAGTGTTGCATGATGGTGTCAATGCAATTTCAAATGTGTTTCTAGTCTGAAATAAAAAAAAAACAAACAAAAAAATCAGCAACTCTTATTTGGAAATACAAATGACCCCATTTGATGATATTCTGAATACTGGCACAAACTGTGGTGCTGTAAATCCACAGCTACCTGTGTTGGCCTCCAAAAGCACACATTTGCCTGACTTTTTATGTGATGACATGTGACATGAGGTTTTAAAGCGAGTGTGTGTGTGTGTGTGTGTGTGTGTGTGTAAAGCATAAAAAGTTCAAAAGAAGAGACTACCGAGAGGCTGCGTTTGCGGCGATCTTAAAGCGGGGGTCGGGGCAGCATGTTTTCTCTACAGTAGACAGAAACTGAAGGTAAAAGACCTGCTGCTCAACCTGTGGCTGTCAGTCAGTCCCGCGGGCAGGACCGATTACAGCAACCACGGCTCAGTACCGCCGTCACCAAAACAAACATGCAACTACCACTTTACTCCTTTTCTTACACTAATTCAGGGAGTGTGTGTGTGTGATGGTGTTTAAAGTTAACATCGTCACCTACTGCTAAAATACCAAACTTTGTCTAATTGCTGAAATTTTACTAGACAGCAACATTGAACGTTCTGGCTTTGGCCAAAAGATAAGACTGTGAAAAAGTATATCTGCCTCTCTTTAACGTGTTATTAAAAACGTCTGTTTTTTTTCCCTCGTAGGCAAAACACAAAACAGAGCAAACATTAGAAGAAAAGAATAGATGGAAGCTGTGTAGCTGGATTTAAAAGAGCCGAGAGCTTGGAAGAGAAAAATCTTACCTGGAAATGCAATAGGCCAACACAGAGGTACTACAGGGGTAAGCACACGAGCGATGACGCGATCAAAAGCAAACAGAGCTAACGAGAAAAATCCAACAGAAGCATAAAAGAAATAATGTGTTCAAAGTGTGTTGTATACATTAAAGAAATGAAAAAATGAGAGAAAGGTAACAGTATGTTTTTATATTTCCTTTATTTAGCATATAAATGAGCCTTATATGCCACCTGGCAATGAACAAAGACATTATATTATATATGTTAATATGTAACAAATATGTCGTTATGTGACTCACATGTTCAAATACATAAATGACAAATTAGAAAAGTCCAGATGTAATAATGTAAAATGTGTTTTTTTTAGGAGAAATTATAACTGCTGCCTTTATGTCCAACTTTAGAGTGTGTTACAAACCATTATATATTTATATACTGCATTAAAAAAGAAAACTGCATTGGCACACCAGCTTACTAGACTTTATGATAAAACTAAATCCTTTCAGTTATTCTTGCTGCACTCACTTTCCCAAATTTAACGGGCCCGGATGTGTAATATGCTTCACTACAGAAAAGCTTTGATGCCGGCTCTCTCGGCTTCAGAGTCTAATATGAGCATTTAAAAAGGCCCAGTGTGTGTGTGTGTAATCATTATTAAACATTTTCCTCTTGTTTTAGTCTCCGGCTAATATGGAAACATTTCAGAGTGTATAACACTCGGTGAGCCTCTAAAGCATGCAGGCCGAGTACAGACGTGATAACCGAAGTGTCTTTGTAAATAAGTGGAAACCCTGCAAACACTGATTTCTCCTGAGTACAGCGCTTTTTGTTTTTTTTAATTATTGTCTCTTTTAAAACAATTGCTAGCAGACGTGTTGGAAGACGAGCCATTTTTATGACTGTCATCAATAGGAAGTCACTTTGAAATGAGTAGCAGCAAATAGTTTTTTTTACCAGTTTATGTCCGGCTCTTTAACTTGGACATATTTTTTAGGACTCAGATTCTTAATAAGGAGACAATACTTAAATATCCGACTGCGCTACAGCGTCATTGACAAATACCATATTCACACTTCACACTGAGCTGATTTTGTGAGCAATAACAGAACAGGGACAGTGACTGTGTGGAGATAAATGTATGCGGGTGGTGTGGAAACTGTCGTCGCTGCTCATTTCCTTTCAAGCTTGAGCCGCAGATTTACAGCAGTTGTCAGGAACATTGTCCGTATGCAGGATCGCGGGATGTCAGTGATATATGATGAAGGGAGACAGTAAAACTTGTCTCCATTTACAGCTCAATTGCATAAAGAGAACGGCAGCCCTCTCAGGGAGTGACAGTAAGACAGCATAAAGAAAAAATAGTGACGGCTTTAAAATCATTTTGTCGTTTTCAATCGGACCAACTCTGACTTGAGACGAGCAAAATACATTTGTGGTTTTTTTTTTTTTTACTTTTGTGTGATTTGACACATTTCTGTTTACATGATGGGGAAAGAATGCATTGTTTAAACTCTGCGAGGGAAGGTTTTTCTTCTTAAAATGCACTTCTTAAACAGAAACCTTTAATTTTTTAAGTTCAACAGATACTGTTTTCTTTAAAAGTATTTTTTTTTTTTTTAATATTACTGCTGCCAGGAACACCCACACCTTCCAGTTAGTTTTGTTTTGTTTGAAAGAATTATTTGGCTCCTTTGACAAAAATGTACAAAATTAATCTGATAGATTTAAAACATAAGCCAGAAACAGGCTCATTTTCTCGCCCCCGAAAAGGTTTTATTTCAAACATAACACAGCGCTGATGATAGTGCCTCTGAAAAAATGTGTCTTTAGAGTGTGTTACGCTCCTCTAATGGTGTCATCTAGCTCACTTGCTGCTCCTAGGTGGCCATTTTCTGTGTCTGTAATGGCCGTGGACAGCCGGGGTGAGATCATCATCTATAATGGGGGGGTTGGTTGGAAATGCCTGGTGTGATGCTTCCCCTTTGCCTCCAGCTTGAAGGAATTGGAGCCTGAGTAGACGTGTGTGATGCTCTGCAGGGCCCCCGCACCCAGTCAGACCACACCTCAAACAGCCCGGGGTCGCCACACTAAAACCTCCATTTAGATCTGGACCCAGTACAACCGCCAAAAACCAAAAGCGGCACCGGCTTCAGCCAGCCGCAGTGCTAAGCTCGTTTCCTCCCAGACTAAATTTGTAAACGCCCTCCTTCATTTCGCCCCCTTCACACTCCTCACCATCTCCAAACGAGAGGGAATGGTTGCCAGGCGGGGAACAACTCCAGACTTCTCAATTTGTGAACCGGCCCATTAGTGATTTTTTATTTGTTCGATTTGATCGCCTGCCCACCTACCGCCCAACCAAAACCACCCTGCGCACTGCACTTCCTGCTCCACACTATAGCACATAATGCTGCAGGCCTGGTCCAATCGCTGTGGAAGAGCTCTGGTCGTATTGCATCACTCCAGCATCCCTCTGATGGTCCAGCTTCAACATGCTGTTTCAATAAGGCAAATCATTCAGAAGAGTGAAGTCAACCTTTTATGATTTAACGGCTTCCTTCTCCCTTTGGGTTCTTGGGGGTTTCTGGACGATTCCCAGAGAATTTGTTCCGTCGACTCACCATACGGGGGACCGACTTGTTTTCTGACTAATGCAAGTGAACGTGTTAGGGCTGGTAAATCTCATTAACACCTAATCCAGTGCCATCGGTCTGATTTCTGCTCAGCGTCATCATTAGTTTCATAGTGGATCAGCGATGGTAACGTTTACAACGCTGTCTCTTAGAAGCTTGGTTCATACTGGACCGATTTGCAACAGCTTTGGAGTAAAAAAAAAATTACATAACGCGGAAATGTTGTTCAATGAGTTGCAAAAATGTTGGTGTTGAACTTGTTTAAGGGTGATGGATTTCATTTGCTTTCTTTCAAAATACCCTCAAGTGAAATATCCTTCACTGCTCAGCTTTTGTACGCTTGTGCTCAGGCACTGACAGCTCTTGGATATGATTAGAAGAACAGGGAAAAATGTCCACAGCGGCTTCAGCCAAAAAGATGGTGGTTTCCTAACTTTAGTCTAATCTTTATTACCAAATAAAAAAATGGATGGGTATATATGCATCGGTAATGTTAGTGATTCCAGTGTTTGTCTACTGTCTCTACTGTACTGATTAAATGTTCCACTTTTTTTGTTATTGTTGGGTTTTTTTTAATGGAAAAATGTTAATATCTGAAAACTGTTGAGTCATCCGATGAATCAATTCCCAGATTGGTTATGCTCGTACTTTAACCTGCTGCTCTAAAAGCAGGCTTAGATCACATTTTGAAGCTGATGATAATAAAGTATAAAGTACGGTCAGAAAACCTGCCAAGGGACAATTTTTTTTCCCCCAAAAAGTAACAATTTGTTCGAATTTGAACCAACATTTTGGGTTTTGTTTTTTTTGCACATGTTCATTTCAAACAAAACAAAATAATTTTTAAGCTTCCGGTTGTGTAAGTAGGGTCAACATCAGATTTTCATTTTGTCTGTATTTCAGCGTTTAAAGCGTTCCGAGTCCCGAGTAAACCTCTTGTGTAGGGTGTGTGGGTGTGGCTGTGATTGGCTGATGTCTCACCCTCCTGTTAGCTTTGCTGCACCTGTTAAGGTGGGACAAATAACACCAATATCATCCTCATTAATACACTCTCTTCACATTATTTTTCTTTCTTCACTTTGCAGTCTGACCAGATGTCTGATCAATCAAAATAACTGAAAGCAGCTGTTTGAGTCTGAAGAGGAATTAGCTGCATTTTATTTTATACGGCCTGACGGTGCCCCGCGCTCTTGTTTTGGTGGATTTTTATCAAGGTTTGAAAATAGCGCAACTTTAGGAACATAGAAATTACAACATGAAACTAAATAAAAGCTTTCATCTTTAGCATGTATCTTTGTAACATATGTCTGACATATTGTTGCTTGCATGTCTTGTTCTTTTTATCCTTCTTTGTCTTTTTTTGTTAAATAATTAAATTCTGGTAAGTTTGTTTGTTGCAAAGGTACTTTGTGATGAATGTCTGTGGGATCAAATGCCATTTTGCCCTGTTTTTACAGCCGTACACTCTACTGGTGGTCTGAATAGTAAGAGCTTTGCACGTCTTTGCATTATGATCAAAACAAATTTGTTGGTTTAAGCTTTTGATCATGAGCATCTGCAACACTTTCAAGTGGTTTTAGTCTAGAAATAGAAAAACGCGCCTAGAATTGCAAACTCGACTGCAACCATAACATCGGCCTGAAAATCCAAACTGAATCAGGTTGCTAGCGTAGTTCAGTCACTTCTTGTGCGGTTATTATCAGCCATACTATATTCACTTACACTTATGTGTCTTGGAAATGTAATCTGTATATTTGACTTTATATCCAGTGTGTAGACCACACTGTGTTAGTGGTGTTTTACAGAGACTGTGCTCAGCTGCCACACTCACCCAAATCTCTCCACACTGTGACCTGAGGACCTATAGGTCCTGCAGCCTTCCTGTCCATAAGGTCACAGGAAGTGCAGCAGGAGAACAGTGACCTCCACTGGTGGGTTATGAAAGTGATCTGTGATTACATACATATGAGTGTGATTTTCATGTTGAAACATGGGAATAGAAAGACAAATGAATGTGTTTTTTCAACAACAAGACAACCAGAACTGTCTTAGTTTCCTGTGTTTGTGTAAACATGTGTTGATTATACTGAGCTTTTCAATGTGAACCCAGTAGCAGTAACCACTCGCACTCCATGGGTCGTTGACTCCTTTTTCTCCCCTTTTCTCGCTCTGTAGCCTTTTCTGCGCTCTCAGGTGGAGTTTGGGCTGGTCCTACCTTGTACTCTGACTGAGGGCAGCAAATATCACTAAAATTAATCTGTTTCTCCTGTTTTTGTTAAGTAAACAGTCACCTGAGATTCTTCCAGCACCAAATGAACTCTGCAGCCACAGATGCGGCCTTATCTAATCAATGCATGTTGCTAGGCCAATATGATCAAGCCCTTTTTGGTAGTGCATGCACCAAGTTACCCATCAGCGCCTTGATTAGTTGTGTAGCATCGTTCAGTCAGTTCAAACTTACCTCAGCATCCCATAATAGAACCAACTTCACCACTCAGATCATCAAGTCCAGAGACTTGGGCCACAGCTGGGATGTCCTTATTTCTAGTAGTAAGGTTGCTGCTCCCCTCACAAAACTCACATCACCTAGAAAACTTTTATTTGTCCCATTGTATCAGATGCAGCCTTCCTGGAATTAAAGAGCACCCCAGTTTTGATTTAACCTTGATTTAACAGTTCATTGTGGAGGTTGATGCCTCTGGCTCCTCTGTGGTTGGGCCCACATGGTAAGTTACATTCCTGCACTTTCTTTTCATGACGTCGGACTTCTGCTGAGCGAAGCTAAAATGTTGGGACCTGCAAGCTGTCAGCAGTCGAGTGAGCGCATTGGTTGAGGGGGTTGAAATCATTCCTACCTGCAATCCGCCGGACAACCAAAACCCCAAAACCCAGACAGGCAGGTGGTCTCTGTTTTTTTTGGGTTGGTTCAGGTGTAACCTTACTTACTCCCCTGGTTCTTGCAGCATTAAGCCTGATGCCCTCTTATGAAAGTTATGTCCAGAGGTTAAACTCTTAGAACCTAAAACAATTCTACCACCTTTGTGTGCTATTAGCAGTCCGCCATGGGAAATATGAACATGACCCTGGCCATCCCTCCCTGAGCCTAGTTCTGCCAGAGGTTTCTTCCTGTTAAAAGGGAGTTTTTCCTTCCCACTGTCGCCAAAGTGCTTGCTCTGAGGGGGTCATCTGATTGTTGGGGTTTTCTGTCTTCTCTGTATTATTGTAGGTTCTTTACCTTAAAATATAAAGTGCCTTGAGGCAATTGTTGTTGTGATTTGGTCTTATAAAAATAAACTTGAATTGAACAGATCCTCGAAGTCAGCTCATCTTTTGCTTTAAATAAACTTTCAACTGCCACTAAAACGAGTAGCTTCCTGATTCAACATATTCACCAGTTACATAGATGATAGAGGACTTCAGTTAATTTCTTAGGTGTTGAGAGTTTTTTTCTTTAGCCTTAAGAGCTAATCTGAGTTTCACCTCTGGGTTCCATCCTCAAAATAATGGCTCGGAGCTGGACGCTGCTTTACAATATGTTCTTATCTTAAATGCTCCTTTTTGGAGCAAATACTATGACCTCCTTTACCACTAGACCCATTGAGACCTCCCTGGACTACTGGAAAATACTCACCTGGAATCCTAAGCTGGCATGTTATGTTTTCACTCACCTGAAACACCCTGCACCGCTTCCTGTATTTCCTGAAAAAACTCCCTATTCTGCATGTTCTGGGGGGAAAAAAGCTGAAATACTCAAATAAAAATCACAGCAGAAAAACGCTTACTACATAATTGATCTATTTCTCTGTCTGAAAGAAGACTATTTCTGTTCAGCGAATAGACACTCACCTGAGATTCCCGAATTCCAATAAAATAAATCTTTTTGAAAACCTGTGGACTGCCTCGTGCTTCAGAGTCCTTTGTAAAAGTTACCTGTCTTGGTTGTGACACATATGAATCCAAATGGACAATACAGAATATCAACTCAGACCACTCTTTTATTTTTATATAGACAGAGGATCTAATTTTAAGATAGGTCTAGATATTTAAACTTAACTCAATTATAATCCAAATTCATAGACCGAAAACGTGGCATTGTGTGTGAGTTCTGGTGTCTTTTGTTGCTAAATAAGCGTGCAGAGTGCACTGTATTTCGATTTCTGGCCCTGAGGAGTGGTGGAAAATATTCAGATCCTTAAGTAAAAACACATCACCACTCATCTCAGATTCAACCTTGATAGCAACAAAATTTAACTCCCTACAGGCACAATAGCCCCCGTTAGTGTTACAGCTCATTATTCTATTAATTAGACTGTTATTTTTAATGCACAGTTAACCCAATAAGACATTCTCAACACAATAACACAACAATATATGACCCACAATTGAGATTCTTATTCCCCTAGAATTAAGTGGAATTGTATTACTTTTATCAAATTACAAAATAATTATATTTACCCACAGGTAGCTACACTAGAATAAGGGGGTTTCACGAGCTGGGCCCACATCCTCATTTTAGCTTTGACAGTGTTTTAGTAGGTAAAGGTGAGTGGCTTGGACATGAATTGAGCTGCGGTTTGGGGAAGGCCTCAAAGGGGACTGGTGGCGGCTCCCGGGCCTGGCAGATCCCCATGTACTAACTAGAAGTGAAGAAGTTAAAGAATTCAAGAGGGGAGGGAGGGAGGGGCACATAAACCACAATGAACAGCTTGTAGAACTGGGAGAACTTATAGAGATGAGAACCGGAAAGAGTGCGTTTGGAGGCGTGGTCCCGCCCCTGAAATTCCGATACTTAATCTCCAAACAATTCAAGTTTTTACATGAAAATAAATAAGTGTATTGCATTCCAAAATAATGTGCAAGTGCAGAAAAAGAGTAGGAAGTTAAATCGATTCATAATACAAAAACTACAGTGTTTACCATGTAAAGGGGAAATCGTGTCAATTTCTACACTGAAACACGTGGAAGTTGTGACTTAAAATTACAATTCCTTTCCTGTCAAACATGCCATAAAGTTACTGACAGCCTCATTTGCGTCTGCATTTCTGTAAAGATTTGAATTGTTACCACCTTATTTGAGTATATCTACCAGTGTTAAGTATTTGTATAATGTATTTATATGTAAATATATTTATATTATATTTTCAGAGAAAATTCCATTTAATTCTAGGAGAATTACACCCTTAGTCATGGACCGTATTATAAACCACAGCTGAAATATGCGACTAAACTGGCTGACGTTACGCAATGATAGAACTGTTAAAGCTACCAATAATAGCTTGCTATTTTAGTACTAAGCATTCCTGGTGTTGTGATAAAGTGTAGAATAGCTAGGTGGTGTGAATTCTTTAGGAGTGCTTCTTACACTTATGGTTTTTATTATGTGAAAGTCATTTTTGTGACTAATTCAATATAAGTGATCTTTCATAAACATACTTCATTATATTCCTGTGCAAACTATAAAATATCCAACTGTGTAATCAATAACGAGTCAAGCACAGACATACCGTATATGCACATATTAATTTATTACTGCGTAATCAGTATTTAATTATTAGAAATCTTCTTTTATATTTTCATACTTTTTTGAACAGCTAGAATGGGACAGCATATAATTTCCTTGTACTTTTGGCATAATGATCATTAAAGATTCTGAATGAAACAGTTGAAATATTCTAGTTTATATCTTATGTTCATTATTTATAGAGATACCTGCCACTGTAGGCCAACATGTCCAGTGCCTGTTGAAGACACTGAAGTTTAGACAGCTTGAAACATTATAATTAACTACATATTTCAGCAGTAATGAAGGCAGCATGCGAGAGCTTGTCGTGTCTGTCACAATAATATCAGTGAAAATAAAGTTTTTCTGAACGCCTGTGGTCGTAAGCCCAATCTTAAGCCCATATTTTAAAAGTAAACATTGGTTTATCTTACTTTATATTTAAACTATAGGAGTCGATCTTTTATGATACAATATTTATGTGAAGGTTGCCAATCACTATAAGTGCAAATTGTTGGATGATTGTGAAGAGATACAAAATGTTCCTGCTCTGGCTTCTCCTGCGCTGAAATTCCTCGCTCCGCTCAGTTTATATCACAGATTGTTTTCGGCTGAAGGCATGTTTAAAAATTCAACACTGTTTGCTTGACATTTATCTGCCTGCAAATAAATAGCGTGTCTCCCCAGCAGCTCTTGAGTCAAGGGTTATTGCTGCTCGGTGTCAGTCTGATTTAGCTCTTGCCCAATAGAAACCCTGTGACCTCTGCATATTTTGCACTCAGAGGGGTCACTGGCTGAGCCTCCCGGGAGCCGTTCTGCTCTCGGTCTCCTCTCACGCTGGGAAGTGGAGTTCCCAAGCATTTCCCCTGACTGTGGTCCAGAACAATCCCAAGTCGTCGCCCAATCAAGAGACTGGAGAAACGGCCTTTTAGCTTTGTGGACATGACGCATGGCCAGGACAATAGGAGGATACAGAGGCATGCTGAAAAGGGTGCAAATACCAGCAGGGTTAAATAGGTTGTCATACAGCGTAGCATCGATTTCCTGAACTTTATGTGGTGACACTTTAAGCCAGCTGAGGTCCTCTTCATGTTTTGCCCTATTAAAAATGATGACCCATAAAAGAAACCCTGATAATATATAAAATGTGTTGCCCATGGATCGCTTCCATGGGGAGTCACGCTATAAACTGACCAGAGCCGAGCCTTTCTGTTGCCTGCGTGTCGTGACATCTGTTGAAATCATAGCCCTGTATTCAACAGGACCCTGTCCTCGTCCTGTTTGCAGTTGCTGTGGAAACAGGGTAGTGTGCAGGAGGTAGCGCAGGGTTTGGTCCAAGCTCGCTGGGACTGAAGAGGAGGCGGCGGTTTGGACGGGATGGACTGCATTCAGTTCCAGGGCTTTCCAGAACCTCCCAGGGGCTTCATTAAAACAAAAGGAGGAGGCGGAGGAGGAGGAGGGACTTCCTGTTGGAATGCAAGAGACCAACCATGACCGCATAGGAACTGGAGTGTTTAATGTGCACTGAAGGACTACACTCAACAGTAATATGGTATATATCTCTAATGATAATAATACCTATACACACCACAAACCTGCTGTAATACCGAAATATAACAACTTTGACCTCTACTGATGAATAGTAAAGATTACATAATTATCAATTGCACCTATTTCATCTAAAACATATATTTGCAACACAGCACTTAGTTCTTGTTGGTTCATAGAAGAGACAAATTCCTTTTAGAGTAATCTCCTCATGCAGACTCTTATGTCAGGGTTCACCTTTTTCACCTTTGAAGGCATGGCTAATCAATAAAATTTTAGTCGTACAATATTTGCAAATTATTTAGCAGTTATTTTAATTGCATGCTCACACCTTTTTTTTTCCAGCTTGATTTAAAGCTGCTACATCATAGCTGCTCTTAAAACTTAAAAAGGACCATTCTTTATTTGCTGTGTCACAAACCACAATCAGCTAATCATTTCTTAACAGTCTCTGTGAGTCTTTGGAAGACTTCAGTTGAAGATGGCGCACTAAACAGGAACTATTTAGTTCAGTGTAGTTGTTATAGCAGTAACGTGATACTATCTATCCTCTATAACGTTTCTCATTTGAAAAACAAAAGTCATCGTTTGCTTAATGAAATGTTGTTAACATTGCGTGGCCTTTGTTTACACTTTGCTTGCATGAGAGATAAAAAAAATCTGCTTCAGTGGAATCTGAGCCTAATAAATTCTGGTATTTTGCAGACAGGGAGCCAGGTCCAAAAATGAAACCAGCCATTGGAACGCAATCCTGTTTGGGCCCAAGTCTTGGAAAGAGTTTTGCAGAATTGAAGTGAAATGTGACAGCACACCAACTTTTCCACTAAGCCCTTGGCAACACGTTCTAATCCATGGGCATCAAATTCTGCCATCCTGCTAGATGCTGCTGGTGTTGTAGGGACACTTACAAGATGTTAATTAGTTCTCTGCCAAATGTGGACACTAAAAGATACCGGGTCTCTTTTGAGTCTGCATTGAGCCTGGATTTTACTCTGTTGTGGACTCGGACATGGCTGAGTAGTGATTCCTCTTATACTTCTTTGAAGTCCATTGCCTGGGGCAGCCTGCACAGTTTGGATGTGGGCTAAGTTAAATGTTGTTGTGTAAAGCAACCATGATTTGTGTTTTACACTTCATTTCACTGCTTTT
This sequence comes from Pelvicachromis taeniatus, assembly GCA_015108175.1. Classification (NCBI taxonomy): domain Eukaryota; kingdom Metazoa; phylum Chordata; class Actinopteri; order Cichliformes; family Cichlidae; genus Pelvicachromis; species Pelvicachromis taeniatus. The sequence goes on from VURO01020077.1 coordinate 13,108, forward strand.
TGCTTTGGTTATCACTTGCAGTTTATGTTTAGGTATCACAAAATACTTGGTTAGTTTGGTTGGTTGAGTTAAAGTGTGGCCCTTCACATCATTAAACCTACAGGATGAAAAATAATCCTTACCCTTCAAATTTAAATGGGATCCTTTAACGTACTTTAACGATCCTTTTATGTGACAAGCAGAGAGGGGGTTACCTACCTCGCTACAGCTTATTGCTCACTGCAGTGTGAGAATGAACGAGAACAGGCAGGGTGTAGTCACCTTGTTCCAGCGACTTCCTATAATTGATGTTCCATTGCATTTGGTATCACAACAATAGTGTAAACCTGCTTCTTAGGGCTGCACAGAGGTGAACACACACATTTTAACTGTTTCTCTTTCTGCTTTTTCCACTGTGAGCTGGTTTAACTTAGACAGGTGCACACAGCCTGTAGCTAGCTGCAAGCATTCACCAACCATAATTACGCGATGTACACTTTGCATGCATTCTGAGGGTGTTCATTCTTTGTTGTCCTGCAGTATTGATCGTGTCAGCTTGATAATGAGTAGCTTGAGGGGGACAACAAAGGGTTTTATGTTGCTTTTTTCCAAAACAAAATGAGCCAGAAAGTGAGAGGCAGAAACATTAATACAGAAAAGTAATGCATAATTCGCTGGTGATGATAACTACATATACTCCCTGCAGATATATTCTGCAGGACATTTGAGACAGAAAATGTTGCGTGCTTGTGCAAAATGTGATTACACAAAGCTTAAAATGATTCCATACTAAGATAGAAAATGTCGAAAAAGGAGAGGAGAGACAGAAAGGGAGAGAAGAAGAGAACAACACCTGGGGTTTGACAGTTGCGTTACTGCAGTTCATCATCCGGCAGGAAACAATGGGGATGTTGTCGGTCTGAAGCAACAGACTCACTCAGGAACCAGAGTGGGAAGCCTGCCACTTTGGATCCCAGATAGTTTTCCATAAAATTGATTTACGTCTCTATTTTTAAAGCTGCAATGTCGAGAAAGTGTAACAAGAAAAATAAAACGTTTCACAAGTCACACTGAAATTAAAAGCAGTGAGTGTAAAATGTCCCGGCCACCGTGACCTGATAATGTTTCTGCGAACCACTGTGAAACCCAAAAAAAAAAAAATCATGTCACTGTGACATTATTGGACCTTTGGATAAAGAGTGATCTTGAACAAAAAACTCACTGTTACTGTAATTTTGGATGTTCTGTGAAATGAATAAATAAACTCTGAATAAATAAACTCTTTAGTTTAAAATTCATTATGTGTGTTTGCCGCATGCTTCACAGCTATTTGCCAAGTATACAAACAGCCGCATACAATGAATTCCCTTTGAGGTAACTGTTTATTTTCACTTGTCCATCACCAGATAACTTTCTCAGCAATTTGTCCAAAATTCCACTGCATTCTACAAAGACCAAATAATTACAGTGCAAACACAGAGAGGAGGCACACACTACATGTTGGTGTACATGACACATGTGCGATAGACAAGACTAATACTGTGAGGATAATGTGTTAATACACCATAGGGATGATAAAGTGTGCGGAATGCAATGTGAAAACAAATGTTCACCTTTGCATGTGAAAAACTAAGTACACACTTACTGTTTCCATAGAAATTAAGAGGAGACGTAGCAACTGGTTGCTGGTAATCAGATGCACTTCATTAATTGATCATGAGCATGTGTGTGACCGGCTCTATAAACGCAGAAGCTTTGGCAGTTTGCTGGTCTGGAGCATTCAGGTGCATTGCTTCTCATCAATCTGGGAAAGGTTTAAATTTCCAAGAGTTTGAAGTCTAGATGGGAAAAAAAGATTATTCACGAGTGGAAAACATTCAGTCAGTTGCCAGTCTTCCCAAGAGTGGATGTCCCAGCAACTTCACCCCAAGGTCAGACTGTGCAATCCTCAGAGAAACTGCAAAAAACCCAAGAGCTACAGCTCAGATTCTACAGGCCTCACTTGGCACGCTAAATGTTAAAAGTTCATAACATAGAGCCATTTTCTCTCTAAGAAGAAAATAGCAGTACATCTTAGATTTGCAAAGTGACATCTGAACAAACCAAAAGACTTCTGCAACAATGTCCTTTGGACGCACAAGACCAAACTGGAGATATCTGGCCATAGAGGCACAGTGCCACAGCTGGTGAAAAACAACGGCTATCAGCAAATCATCTGATAGGCTGCCTATCACCACAAACACCTCATGTGATGATGAGGATGATGACTGGGGGCACATTGCATTCACTGTGTCAATCATGAACTCCTCTGTATATCAAAGTATTCTAGAGTCAAATCTGAGATCGTACGATTGACAGCTAAAGCTTTATAACTGAATAATGAGCCTAATAAAGAAAAGAATCAAGTGGTTGCAATGGCCCAGTAAAAGTCCAGAGTTTGACTGGACCATTGTGTGGATGCCTGTAAAATGAAGTTAAGTGAGAGAACGATAAAGTCATGCAGAAAACAATGCTTCGTGTTAGTTCTCCCACCCCTTTTTTCAAAGATTGCTTTGACTCAAATTATTTATCACAAACATTTTGACTTGAAATGGATGGAAGGGGAACTACAACCCTTTACTAAAAGCATAATATCATAATCGGTTTGCTATCCGATCTTGAGTGTGGGCAAAACAGTGACAGGTTACCTATCCCACAAAAAATGGGCACTCCACATCAGCGATGGTTTAAATGATCTGCAACCACTTTATGAACACTATTTAAGGCACCTACCAGTCATTTCTGTGGTCATTTGCAGGTCGCTTTGCACCTCTACCCCAGCTCCTCGCGTTCATCCTGTGCCCGACGAAGTCATCACTGTCGTCACCGAGGCCTGCTATGTTCTGTGTTGCGGACTTGCTGTAGATGGAAACAATCGTCTTTTGACTATAATGATCCAAAATTAAATGTGATTTTTATTTGTTATGTCCCACATGTTGGTCTTTGCAATTTGATTTTTCATCATTTAATCTGCACAACACTGGCAATGTTAATTAAAAAACATAATAGATTACTAACGCAAACAGTGTAGCTACAAATAGAATACCAATATAATTCCTTTCAGTGAGTTGTAAAAACATTTTTTGGAGTTGACAAACAAAGCCCCATATTTAAATGTTGTATCAAACTTAAAGGGTTTGGTTGGTGTGGACGGCTGGCATACAAAACGCACAACTCCAACACCCGAGAGCTAGGTTTGTCTCACTTGTGTGGTAAGATTCAGGCAACAAAATCACTATAAATTTTCTAGTTTATCTCTCCATTCCCACTGATTACTTACCCTGTCAGTTACAGATATATGTTATTGTGGAACATCGCCAAAAAGAAGTCCAACAATACAACAACAACAAAGAAACACAAAAAGTCAGATAGTTAGACAAACGTCAACGTTAACCAAACATATCTGCAAGCAAAAAACAAAGGCGGACAGTTAAATTATTACCCAAACTATCCAGTGTAAACATCCATCCTAGTTTACAGACCAACTTCCTGCTTCAAGATCATGTATTATAATAAGGAATGACCATACTGACAAGTGCAGTTGCTTTTGTTCTGTCTCCAAATGTGGTTAAAATGTGGTTTAGATATTCTGGCTAAACTTGGATTCATTACAACATACCTGATTGTCTGTTTGTGTTTCTTTTCCTGCTAAACCATGTTTCCAAAACTATGAAAAACACAACATACAACCCAGTTTATAATGAACCAAAACTATTATTATAGACCGTCTATTAGGAAAATTGCTCAACTTTGCACCCCTGAAACACAGTGTGAAAGTTAACTGAACATTAGAAATATCAAAAAGTGCAGCTGTTTGTGTGATCACAGGCTCCATTTTCTCTCCTAATGAAGTGTGTTACACAACCAAGCCATGTTTATCTTCCACCTGATTGATCCTTTATAAAGCGCTGATTACATCCGACTAATTAGGGAACGCTGAGTGGGAGGCAGATCGCACACATTCGCAGTCAAACTCGCAGGAACACACACAAAGTTTAAAGACACAAAAGCACAAGTGCATGTGCAAAAACACACACCAGCGCACGGATTTATGAATTAACAAATAATGAAAAGTGCACGAGCACTCGCTCACACGTTGCATGGATGTATTTGCACGGATTCCCTGCCTCAATCTCACACCCACACAAACACTAACATACGCATTCCTTGATTCTAGTTCTCCTCGGATGTGTTTACATGCCACCATCACTTCGTGGTCTGGCGTGAGGCATCGAAAGTGATCAGAAGTGAGACCAACAAAAAGCCGGGCCAAGCCGGAGAGTAAATAAGTAATAAATCTATCCCACATCAGCGGAACGTTTCATTGTAAACACGCTCTTAAAAGCGAGCATGTTGTGGCATCCCGTGCTGATGGGAAGATGGCTGACATTCCTGCTGTTCTCCACAAGAAAGAGCAGGCATAGAAAAAGAGCTGTGAGTTTACGGGGTTTTTGGCCAGTTTCTCCAGAGCATCTGGCTGCTTTAATCACAACAAAGCACAATCAGTCAACGTCAGAGAGATTGAGAGGAGGAGTGATGATGGGGTTTGGTCCGGGACTTACAACGTGTGAGAAAGAAGGAGAGAGGAAGACGGGCTGTTGTGCCAGAAATTGTGTTGCACCAAAAAATGTTTTCCCCCAGGATCCCTGCGATTATATTATAATGAGGGAAATTAATGTTCAGCCCACTGTAAACTGAAAGCTTCCTCACATAACCAATGGATATGTGAGGTTTATAATAATATCAGAAAGGAGCATGTTTGCGATTTGTTCTGAGGAATCGATTCATCATTTTAATCACAGTTTGTGAAATGTATTCAAAATATTTTTTACTGTTTGAAAAGAGGCATGTTCTTTTTTTTCTTTCTTTTTTCCATGGTGACAAAATCAAAGCTCTGGGGAAATGTAAAGGGTAAACAAAATTTTGCACAATGATTTTTCCTGTTTAAAAATGAAAACCACTGATAATTCTGCTGAATTAAACATATTCTACATATTCTATTGAAATGGCACTATTAGTGTTTGCCGCTTCTGTCACATTTTAACACAAGCACCAGACAAAAAGGCACAATTAGCCATAGTTTGGAGCCACTTGATGAATCTAAGTCAATTATTCACTTTCCATTCGACTGTCTTTTGGTCTCTATCAACTCTTGAGAAAGACTTCTGACCCTTTAGTTGTGTCATATGACAGCTATTGCAAAATTATTTAGTCTGCTGTTTGACATGATGGATATCAGCTCATTTGACTGTGATCAACGTCATATGAAAATGTCATGCAAAACATTTGCTATTTATTTAAACCCTAAATCGCACGTTAACTATCTTAGGAAAATCCCCAGGACATCAACATGGTCGAAGCTTTTAACCAATGAACCGAATGTATTCAGTGAATTATAAATCATTAAAGCATTTACACGGGATCTGATAGCCTATCAGATAACCCTATGGTTGTTAAGTGATGACCTGATGAAACCTGTTCATCAGATCATCTATTTAATCTGAACAAGCCCCCCAAAAGGTCAGTGATTACTGTCGGCCTTTTTTCAGTTTTTATTACCACTGTTCACTGGCAGCACGTTTTAAAGCTCCGTTTTTAAAACCTTACGATGTAACTCCAGCCCAGCCCATGCAGCAGTATATTAATGACTAACCTCGTATTGTGGATGGATGATCTCAGTTGTTCTCCTGACTGAAGTTTGGTCCGTTTACAGCAGCGGTGTACGCACTTTTTCAGCATGTGAGCTACTCATAAAATGACCAAGTCAAAAGGATCTACCAACTATAAAAATGTAAAACAGATTTATTTATAAACATATTGCGTATTCTTTATTTGTACATTATATGTTGATGTACCTTCCATAACTGTATGAACCCATATTGTGCAATACAACTGCACATTTTTGTCAATACCTTACTCTGATGACTTGCACTGAATGGAATCAGCCAGGGATGCGTAGTCCGGACTGTAGCTGCTGATAGCAAGCCTTTTGGGGAGGGAAGTCAGTGTTGTAGGTTTTAGGAACAGTCCGAAAATGCCGCTCCACATTTCCCTTCTTCGGAATTGCAATGTTAGACTGGCAGATAAGGCAAACGCACTTCAAATATAACATTACCAAAAAAAAGTCCTCCTCCCATTCAGTATGGAAATGGTAGGTTTTGGGCTTCTTACTTAGTCCAGCGTCCCCACTCATTTTTATATCCTTTCCTGAATTTACATGAAATAAACTGGAAGCTAACTAGCAACTCAGTAGCTTGCTAGCTCTTGCTGCACTTGGCGTGACTTTACGCGCATGTGTGGTTACCCATGTGTCAGAAAAGGTCAGATGTCAGACTGACTGCCCTCTTTTGTAAATCAAGCGACAAATGTCTTAGTGAACATGGATGATAGGCTGACATCTAGTTTTTTTAATGCCATGCGATCTACCCACGCTACCTTTGCGATCAACCGGTAGATCGCGATCGACGTATTGGGCACCTCTGGTCATTTATGTGCTATTTCTCATCATCTTAAGCCTAGAGCATCAACATTAAGTCACTGGGACCTGAGATCATCTTAGGCAGCCTAAATAAATAGAATAGCATGTTTGAGGGACAAGACCCCTCTAAACAAACTCAAAGGACCTGAACCAACAGGATCCACAGCAGATAGTAAAGGCTTTTGAATTAGAGACACTGACTTCTTTGTCACATGCAGCATATAAGAGTTTCTAAACCCAGAGTGAACAAGTGCTTCTTACTCAGGTCACTGAAGGTGTCTGACTTTCTGCTGTAGCTGAGCATGGACAGAGGTGAGCTGGGGGAAAGACTCATTTAAAAGTTGCATTAATCACCGTCTGGCCATATCAAACTGGGATAATCACCTGCAACTGCTCCGCTCAAATAGAAATGGCCTACACCCAGGGGAAATACTACCTAACTCTTTAATTGTTTGAAGCCTTTGAAGGGTCTGTTTAATCTAAGATTAATTTATGCGATTTTAAATAACTCAATGTATGATTAATACGCTCAGAAGAAATTAAAAGGAGTTTGAGGCAATTATAACAAGAGACTGGTCATCACCTCATTAGAATAGTGTTGGGGAAAAAACACTGTGTGTGTGTGTGTGACAGAGTAAGAGAGAAGGGTAAAGAGGTAGGTTGAATAACTGGGACTTTACAGATTTGCATGCTAATCACTAGCTCCCTTTGGAAACTGGATGGGTGTGCGTATGAATGGCCAGTGTACGTACATGTGTGCATCAATTTACTTCCCAGAGAAAGCTACAGTGTTACAGTGGCATGTGACCTCAAAACATAACAATACACATATTTAATGTTACTTTCAAGAGTACCTGCTGTTCTTCAAATATCCACCAAATAATGTTTAAAAACCAAAAGAGTGACAGTGTCAGTCTCATGGTTTAGTTTCCAACCAAAAAAAAAAAATCTTTTACTTTCCCAGAACTTGTGAAATGGGCAAATATTGAAAATGTTTAGTTAAACAATAGCATTCACTATTATCTAAATTCTTTTACCACCTAAAGAAAAAGGTCAAAACAGGAAATGTTACATTAAAAAGGATAATGTTTGCTTTCATTATACATGCGCCGAATATTGATTTATATGTAACTCTGACTTCAGCCATCATTTAAAATGACTTGGCTGACGTCTGAATGACTTGAGTTGAAGCACTGCAGTCCGACTATGTGTTAAATGGAGTTTACATCAGTGAACACCCAAGGGAGAAAAACGAAAACATTAGGAGGGGAAGGTCGAGACAGAAAAGTTTAGGGAGGAGGAGACGCTGGTGGATTGGTGCATGTCTGAAAAGAGGTGCTTTGATACACAAGCGGGCATGTGAAAATCCTTTTTGCACATGCAACAATGTAAACATTAACAGGCCAATTCCTCAGACAATAAAACCATTCCCAAAGTTTTAACACACATGATAAGTGCAAAGCATGCAACTACAGTTGACACATTTTCCATGCTGTCTAACGTGAGTTAAAATAGAGAGAAATCAATGAGCAAGTGGAGGGAAGTGGACCTAAAAAGCAAAGTAGATGTAGGTAGATTACTATCAATTAGTCACAGTAAATCACAAACATCCACTATTTTTTTTATTTAAATGGTCAAACTGTGATTTTAATGTAGTTTAGTTAGCATCTTCCTGTCTTTGTGGTGCGTTTGTGGTTCTGTGTGTGTGTATGTGTGCGTAAGTTCAAACCAGATTTGAGGACAGTCAGAGACAAGAGGGGTTCCTTTGTGGAAAAAAATTGAGGGGCTCATCTGGTGTCTCTGGGGTTGAAAGGGGGCTATGAAATTTGTGTGCGTGTGTGTGTGTGTGTGTGTCTATGAATAGACAAGCAGAATAGGAGGCCTGCTTTGACAAGGGTGCTAAAAGGCTGCGTGAAGGCTGCTGGCTGGGGAACGAGGGACAACGAAGGATTGGGAGAAGGGGGAGGGAGAAAGAAAATGTCCATCAAATCCCGAAAAAGAAAAAAAAAACCCCACCAACAACATAAGGTTTGTGCGGATCATCGTTCTAGTTTTTCTTCACTCATATGCACAAATCAACCAAATAAAAAGAAGGAAACAGATACACATGATGCTATTGTGTCCATGGAAATCCCAGAAATAAGCAAATGCTTGAAAACCTCATTAACTCTTTCTTGCTCCACACATAACAAAAAAGCCAGGCCAGAACCAAAAGCAAGAAACCTCAGACCGGACAGGTCATCACCAAATACGTGCAGCCAAAGTCCTGGGAGCGGGCCAACGGAAAGTCTCCTCAACTGACTCAGCTTATGACGACGGGATTGGGTGTCCACGATGAAAGATGCATCAGCATGAGGACAGAATCAACACACTCACATCTCCGATGGTTCATCATGTGATTTTCTAACTAAAGAAGAAAGATTGCTCAGCCCGAGTTTATTACATCAAGTCCATTTGCCTTAATTAATAAATAAATGTATCAAATTACAACCCACTGTTGTCACTGGGTTAGACTGTTATAGCATTTATCCTAATGTTATCAACATACACCCATCGGTCACTCCATTAGTTACACTTTGCTAGTGTTGGGTTGGACCCAGTTTTAACTTCAGAACTGCTTTAATTCTTCATAGCATAGACAAATTAAAGCAGAATTAAAGTTTCCACAAGGTGCTGGAAACAGTGCTTACAGATTTTGGTCCATAGCTATGCTTTGATATTGTTTAAGCCAAGTCCTGATCCTACCATACTAACATCGCAACCGAAAGTGAGACTCATCAACATTCTTCTCCGACATCAATAATGCATTTTTATCCAGAAACCTGTAGCTCACTGGATGCCTTAGTCTAAATACTGCCATCTTTAAATCTTGAGAAGGAAGTGCTGAAAAATCCCAGCAGATCAGCAGTTTCCAAAATACGCAGACGAGCCCGTCTAGCACTACCAACCAGGTCACTTAGAAACAAGTTTCTCGCCCGTTCTGATGGAAAGTAGAGCAGCAATCCGGTCTGCATGCTTAAGTATCCTTGGGCAAGATCTCTGATCCGTTCATCAGAGAATGAGTGTTTGTGAATCTTCCATAGAAAGCATTTACATGTAGGAAAAAAAGTGCATGAATGGGTGAATGAGGCACGCTATATGAAGCGCTTTGAGTTCTCGAGTAGAGCAGAGAAGCGCCATATAAGAGCCAGTCCATTTACCATTTACACTATTCTGATGCTCTGTTTAAACTTCAGCATGGCGCCTTGACCATGCCTGAATGCATGAGTTTCTGATGTGGTGGGCTGATTCAATACTTGCATTAATGAGCATTCGAACACAAAGTGACCAGTGAGTAATTGGGGGATATTTCAGTCAGCTGACTATGTTTTGCATCGACGTTTAAAACATGCCCTACGGTTCGCCAGGTAATAATAAAAATGAAGGACACTCTTATACTACTTCTGTTACCATTAACTTCTGTTAACTTCGCCTTTTTTCCTTGGTGCTGTAATCAAAGCAGTGCGCTTCCTTTGGTCATGTTGGGATCATAGCATGAACCATTTAAAAAGCTTTTTTCTTACACTGTGTAATGATAAAGCTGGCTAATAGAAGAAGACAGTTTCATGTGCAAAGCGTCAAGTATCTAACAGACATAACCCGAGCTTCAGGGACATAACCCACGAGCAGGCACGCAATCAAACAGCAGCCTTTTTAAGAACATCTAATAGGATAAAATCCCAGTGACAATGATGTCAGTAAAAGCTACACCAGTGATTAGAGAAACCACATGTTGAAACCTGATGAGCAAACTGGAGCTACTATGTCACTTTGTATGGTCACAAAACATTATTTGTTCAGTGTCTACACTATTGTGTGCATCTCCTGCATTACCTTCCACAGATAAGAAGTGAGAGTAAATAGTGGAGCAGAGAAAAGAGAAAGGGGGGAGCGATGGCTGGGTGCATTAACATACAGATAGAATAGGAAAAGGGTTTTAATGCACTCAGGAGGCTTGGGGAATGGAGAGGCAGCATGAGAGGTGGGGAGGAAAAAGGGACTAAAGAAGAGAAAAGAGAAAGACAATCAGCAGGCTGGTGTCACAAAGGCAGGCAACCATGACCTTATATCTCAGTTCATCATGGGCACAGAAAGAAACGAAAGCCCTACAGGAGGACAAAATATAGGTAAAGGAAAGATGAGTGGCATGGAGCGAGACAAATATAGAAAACGGAGAACTGTGAAAATTTGAAAAAAAAGAGCACAAGGATCACAGTATGAATATGAAAGAAGTGGGGCACAGTAGGAATATAGGAGGAGAGTGAGAAAAAAGAAACACGGACAGGAACACGGATGAAAGTGAGTTACAACCACCACTCAAAAAAAACCCAAACAAACCCGAGGATGGGGAAAAAAGCACTAAGTGACTGAGAAACACCCTTCAACCTCACAGGTGGAGAGAATAATCTGGTTCAACTGTGAAACAGTTTACTTTAGTTTTTCCTCTGAACACTAACACTGGGCATCTTCCTTGAAGTTCCTGTTCATTCTTTATAGCCCAAATAAAAACCATGTATTATACTTTGACTAGTTTAAATTATTACACGGGAAAATACAATAAAGCAATAAAGAAAATACTGACGTAAACTGAAAATGTTAAAAAGGAAAACATGTTCGTTCCAGCATCATTTGCAGCCGTTTGCCAGCATCTTTTGGCAAAGCGATCATTTCTCAACTTGTCCATGTATGTGCACCCAAAACAAAGAAGAAGAAGAAACGCAAACAAACAAATCCCACAATCATCAACATTTTGTCTAATTCTAACATTATGTTTATCACCAAGATCATGACCGTTTTCATTTTACAATACACCAAAAAACTGTCTGTGTGTTTTTCTGTGACCACAAACTCCCCATACACGATCAGGAGTTGAGCTAGCAAACATCGTATTGCCTCTAAATATTTGTATTTACATCCGACACCATGACATCATTGTGCTGCATAGCAACCACCTAGCAACAGAATAAAATCAACCATTTTTAGTAATTTTGCATCTATAACAACTTATTGAAGAAACATGTCATTTCTATTTGATGATAATAACATCTCATTTGGATCTAAAATGGATGTTAGCCCTTAAATGTGAAGCAGAAAAGGTTATGTACCTAGTGCTACACGTACTGACTTAAGATAATGACTGAGCCACTGATTTAAGAGACAGTTTCCCTGACAACTACTGAGGATGTACAGGTATGAATGCCTTGTACCGTCCCTGAGCAAGACTGCCCGCCTCCCCGTTCCGCTGCTAGCCTGTGCCCACGCTGTCCGACAATCTGAGCATGCTTCTGGTGCGTCCCCCTTTTTCACGCGCACTTGCACACTTGGAAAACACGACTCAATTAATCGCACCCAGGTTGGACACACAGCGATCACACTAGTCAAATTAAACTATACTTTGGCAGTCAAACCTGCGACTACACCTTCAGTAGGCGTCTTTTATCAAGGACGTATGGACACGCTGTGGTCAATGAGCACCAAGTCTTCACCCAGGCAGGTTAAAAAGTAATGTAAACGTAATGTCTGACAAGAATCTGATATTTAAAACTTGATTTTGTTAACCTGTTACAAAATACTGTGTTGAAAGTAATATTAAAGAGGAAAAAATGAAAACCACAAAAGACTGTAAAAAAAACTTATCAAAAACATCCAAATAAATCTGCCTTTGAGCCAGAAAAACAATAAAAGTTGGGTTCACTCAACAGCCAATTAATCTGAGCAGAAGATCACGAAAACATCAAGCTGAGCTTCATTTTTGGATGGAAGCATGAAATCCCTGTACAGCCAACACTTCCCGATATTCCTTCTTTCTAGTGTGAGACTGAGAACATGCAATGTGTTAGCAGCTCTGCATGTACCCTCTCCAGCTCACCATCTCCACAACACAAACCTTTAGCCCTCACCTCTCTCGGGACATAACTGTCAGTGTCCTTGATCCGAGCACACGGAAAACCCGGAGTGTTAAAACTCTCAAAGGCAGTTTTTACAAACGGACAGTTTTGTGTGCTAATGCTAGAACTAAAGACGATCATCAGGCTCACAAATGGAGGGAGCCATTCGACTTGGCTTGTATGCCTGTCCCTTATTTAGACACTACAGCAGACTGACTGCACTTTCAGCATTACCGTATTTTCCGGACTACAGAGCGCACCTGAGTATTAGCCGCACAACTTGGAATGATGAAAAAAAAATCATATTTTGTTCATACATTAGCCGCACCGGACTAAAAGCCGCAGGTGCGCTAGCGGGCTAGTAGCGCTAGCCAGCGGGCTGTTATTCACCACCAAGCTTGATTCCTGAAGTATGTCAATTTTTTCCAACGCAATTCAAAAGATTTCAACATTTTTGTGTAAAAATATTAGTGACAATATGCCAAAGGCAAGTTAAGCAGCCATACCAGAAAAAAAGCTTCCTTTAGCTACTCCCTTATTCACAAGTGAGTAGCTCAACATCTTCAATTTAGCACATTTTTATGCCGGATGCCCGGCCTTAAGCAACCCCCAAAGAAATCTGTGTCCTAATGTAGCCTGAATGAGCAGCAATAATATTGTAGAAAATGGTAAGTGTGCATGTAGATGACTGAAAGGAAAATGTAATTTATAAGAACACGTGAAACTGACCAAGTGAATTTTTTTTAATTTTGAAAAAGGGTTAAATTGATAATTCTACAAAGTGTTGGAGTCCTAATGATTTATGCGCAAGGGGACGCGCACGCACGCACGCACGCACGCACACACACACACACACACGCACGCACGCACACACACACACACACACACACACTTACAGTTTCTAAAATAATTTTCTTTTGTCAGCTGGTCAAATTTAAAACTTGATTTTGTGAACCTGAATGATGTGACTCTTGAACAACAGCTAGGCCTGATTTTATTCATGCTGACTCCAGCGGAGTGAAATGAATGAATTATTCCTGGAGTAGGTCTCAATCCTTCCTCAAGGTTTCTGGCTGACCTCTTTCTGACACTGTTTATCCGAAGCAAAAAGTTCATTACTGTCGTTTCCACACATCAATGCTAAGTTGGAGGGTCCTTGACCTGAAACACCTCAATCATTGCGGAAAATACAACTGCATATTCCAAAAGCTACAGAGATAATAAAATTATCTTTAATTGAATTTTTATTGGAATGCATGAATATGATCATTCTCTGTACACATTTATTCAAAACCTATATTTTTGAAGTCCTTGGATGTGTTCAATAGATGGTTTGGTTTAACTTACCATGAGGTTATTGGGTGCAGGTCTCTCCTTGGGGTTCCGCCTCATGCTGAAAAGAGAAATACAACAGCTTCAAGCCAGACACTATTAAAACTGAGTTTCTAAGTGCCCAAGAGACGGTTTTTAGTTCCAACTTACAATTCACGACTAATTTTATTTATACACGAATATTAAAAAAGGAGAGAGGCTTGAAACTAAACTCTTGGCTCTACAGAAATTAAAAGCAAGAGTTTAATTCCCTCACAACCCAGTACATTTCTTTCAGACAGATTAGGGGGGCTACTGTGTGTTTTTCTGCACACGTCCTTCATAGTGTGAGGTGTGCAGTCAGGTAACTTGCTAAAGCATCGCTTTGAAAGCATTATGACCATTTGGAAGAGACTGGGAGAGGATAGTACCACCACCGAACGCAGGCAGGGTGGAGTACCTCGGTCCTGAGAGAGAAATGCCCTGTTTAAGTAAATGCAACAGCCATCGGGGACAAACAGCAGCTGGTATAATCAGCTTGTGAGTGCTGAACACACACATATACACATGTGGTTAGGGTGTGTATGTCGATGTTTGTCTAACTTGTAAAGGTTACAAGAGGCAAATTAATCACAAGCAAATGCAGGGTAAACATTTTCTGTGTCCTGACGCATTAGATAAACCAATCATTCCTCATAAATAAAGAAAAGCTTTCTATTCAAACACAGGAGCACAGAGCTAATAGCTATTTCAACCACAATGCATTAACACTAATGCAGTTTATTTCCATTACGCTATTATACCATTATACTTTTGATTCATCTACAGTAATCTGAATAAACCAAAAAGTCCTTCTATATTTGACCATGGCAAACATTTAAAGATGGGACAAACCAAACTTACAAATTAAAGGACTGCACAGTCAAATAGCTGTTGAATACACATAAAGTTTCTTTTTTATTTAAATAATTAATCTAGTGCTTCAATTTCTATAAACAGATCATTTAAACAAATAACTCACCATTGAGTGATGAAGTGAACAAACTTTTCGCTAAACTGGCTGACAGGAAGAACTGGAGGATCCTGTAAAATGAGAAGGACAGTTTTTGACCTACTGGAGAAAACAAACAC